>JBBPTB010000053.1:0-49927 GCA_038093875.1 Boletus tylopilopsis | reverse complement strand
CTAGCAGCGTTTTGTGCGACCTTCGCTCCTTTGCACTGAGTTGGAGTTATTGCAGCGCTAACAATACCGGGCACCCGCCTCTCTCCATGATCATCAACGTATGTCTCATGGTCGTCCAACGGCTGGCTTCACTGATTCGTCTCCAAAGTCACCAACGTCTAGTAACATTGAACCTCTACATACATTTATGTTACATGTGCTGAACCCAAAAATGGCCCTTCGTAACAGAACTACGTGGCAATGCCTAAAATGTCTATCGTAACTTCTACCATGGCAACTCCGGAAAGAAAGACGCAAGGATCCACCGGGCATATGCTAAGTCTCAGCACCCCACATGAGTGAATAACCCCTGATCATCGAATACAAACTATGTATACGAGCACCGCCACCAATAAACATCTAGGGGTCGATTATATAAGCGACTCAACACTGTGGGCTAACGATAGTGGTGTCGTTCCCCAATAGTCTCGGCTCCAAGACTACGTTCCCGGCTGATCTGTGACGGATTGATGGCTGACTGAGTGTTGGGTTTCAGAAATTTCAAGCCTTGCCACAGAAATGTTACAGATGACCAGAGACGTTTAAACTCCGCATCTGGAACTTGAGGGTTTTCACTCATCTGCCGTCCCTAACATGCCCAACTTTCGCCCTAAAATTCGTGTCCTGCGGGACATGAAGGCACGCAACGGCGTCATGGAAAACGAGGTCATGCGTCGAGCCTATCTCTACGTCGCTCGCAACCAGACGTTGCCCCCACACGTCCGCCACCAAGCACAATTGCAACTCAATTCATTCGGGAGATACACGCGCCCAGCGTCTGTCGTCAACCGATGTGTAGAGTCTGGACGAGGGCGGGGTGTCATGAGTGAATTTGGCCTCTGTAGGGTGCGTGTTGGACCTCGTCTAGTCGCGCTCTCACCTTTTCTTACTGTGATACCACAGTTTCAGTTCCGGCTAAAGGCGTTGAACAATGAGATACCGGGCGTCAAGAAAGCTTCTTGGTGATCGTGTTCGCTCTGGTGAGGACCGTATATTCGGACGAAACATTTTGATGTGTTTGATCTGATCTGCATTGTCTCCAGTACTGTACCTTTCGACGGTATCGGAAGTTTCAATGTAAAACAGTGTGTATATACTATTTACCAAAGGTAGCTAGATGTTTAACCCATTAGAATACACGTACAGGGACCAGGATAGTAACCTAAGCGGTGGGCGAGTCGCCCTGAGCACCAATATCGGACATCGTGAGCTCGCTCTCGCCTCGTTCTCGCCTCCAACGATTGCACATACTCAGTGTAGTATTCTCAATCAAGTAACTGGCTCAGAGAAGTCAGCAGTGATCATGGCAAACAGGAAATTGGCTCAACGAGTATTTTCGCAACCACCATTCAGGCAACTCCCAGTTACTATTCGCAAGAACATCGTCTCCGTGCAATTTTACCGCTTTCTTGTAATCGAAAAGGCAGTCTGCTAAGGAAAACTGACCTGAAACGGTGTCAGTCCACCAATCCGCAGCGCAGGCCATGACCCTGACCTCGCAACAAAATAATACGATCCCGTAGTCCAGGATGAACAATGCGGTCGATGACGCTTTCTGCTTTGTGTGAGATCCAGTAGGACACTCGACATGGATACGCACCATGGTTGATTGTCCTGTTGGGGCAAATAGATCAGCAAACGGGCGCAAGATACTGAGCCGAAAATAATAATATTTTACCTTTGGACAAGCGTAGGACGCAAAGAGGAGGGCAAACAGTAGGCACTATTTCTCATGTAGTTCTCGAGATGGTACCTAGATAAAGGAGAGTTATGCTGCAAGTAGATATCATCCAGAGATCACATACTTGATGAGTTTAAAGGCTTCAATCTTTTTGGGATCTCGGAGCTCCAGTAACGAGGTTTCTTCGTCCTCCTGTTCGTCATTCTGTGTAGCAGGAAGAATACGTTGTTGTGCAGTCCCATTCTTATTGGGAGGATAAGGCAAAGAATTCATTCCCTGATCAACCCCGATACCAATTGGTGGCATGTACGACGAATATGTACTGGAGGTCGATGGGGAGGTATAGTGAGTGGAAGTGCCAGACGGAGTGGGTGCCATGAAAACAGGCGAGCTTGCGTGACCATTACGAAGCACGTCTGAAAATAAAGTTTCTTGTGGAGACCGCGCGGTCGGAGGATAGATCGAAGGCGCCGGCGGATGAGGAGGAGGTACAGCGGAACTCATTGGCATAAGGAGGTGATAACTGTCAGGCCGCTCCACGGAATCGTCACCGCTCAAAGTTTTAGACTTCTTCAGATGGTTGCCGCTGGGCGCATCGTCTTCAAGTGGACGCTTTGAAGTGCTGGTTTGTGCACCTAACATTGATGACATTGCATTTGATGTCTGCGTTGTCTTTTTCGCATTTTTGCGTGCTTGAAAGCTCTCCCAAGCAGTATCTGTCTCCGCCTTGTCGAGAAACGCAATCCATTCGTGCATCTCAAAGCCGAGTTTCTGTACCATACCACCACTCCCTTCTGCGATAAATCCGGAGACACTCTTGAGTAAGTTACGTAGAGTGATGTTTTCCGCCATGAGGTCTGGATACACGGGATCAAATTCACGACCAAAAGTACAAGGACGTGATCACGGACCCTTGAGGATAGCTCGCATATCGGTGAATGCCTCGTCCTGAGAGCCAGAAAGCAGTTCCACACGCGCTTCCAAGTCACGTATCTAGACGGACGCTAATGGTACTGGTAGGACTATACTAGACAATCAACGCACCCTCTGCTGTTTTCTGAGACGAAACTCCCGCTGAGCTATGCGGTTCTGATCTCGCCGGGCGGCTTGAGAGCTTGAAAAATGAATACATCAGCAGATAGTCGGGGTGATAAAACCTACTTTGGATTCTTCTTTCTTCCTGGTTTTCCTGGGCCAAGGCCCCGGAAATCTTGTTCGGCATGAGATTGGATGTCATTGTCCGAGTCCTGCGCGAATGATTTGAGAGGAATTCATGTCAAGACATATTTAGAACTCACATAGTCGGCTTCACCAGAAGGGCTCCTTGGAGTGTCGTCGGGCATAGCCGCGAGGTAATATCAGGAAAATGTTATCAGACAAGTAGGCGGAGGGGGGTCGACCAGAGCCTTGAGTTGTATGTTCGCAGTGTCTCCCCTTGCCGAGACAGTGCCGACCGGCTGACGCATCCGCACTGTAAGAGTCACTGCCACATTTTGGCGATTCAACCTCCGCTTCGATACCGGAAGGCTTGTCTTGCACAAGTAATTGGTACCGGACTCGAATCACACCACAGACGGAGGAGGGACTTCCTAGACCATACAACGACTGCGTCGACGACGTTTACGAACGACCTCGATGGAAAAGTGCGTGCCTCACCTTGACACGGGCACTAATCGATATCCCGAATGGCAATCTTACCTGAACTGGTTGTTGGATAGTTGGACCGCCGACTCTTCGAGGCTGTGTACCCTTCAAACCTTCAAAGGTCAATGCCGCATCTCCCGTCAAGAAGGTCCTGGTCCAGAGTCTGGTCGTACAACAATCTTGGGATAAATTGTTTTTTTCCTTGTCAAACTTGGGCATACGTTTTTGACTCGACCCCTTAAGGAAGCCAAATACTGAAGTACTGAACTTTGGTCGGCAGGGTCGATGTCCACCTCCCAGTGGACCGGAAATCCAGTTTCATTTCACGTCGCCCAGAAGCTTCGAACCATGCACATGCGGCGAACGGCCGCTAGCGAAGCATCCATTGAACATGGTGATGAATCTGTGTCGTTCTGGTCCCGGAAGCCTTTCTTCGCTGACCTCACTATTCCCCTGAATTTAGCATCCATTTGTTGTCATATCACGTACAAATAACGAAGTACGAGATAAAGACAACAAGCATGAATCCATTCCTCACTTCCCTGGCTAGACCAAGTTCGTTCCAAAAATAATTTACACTCGGATCAACATGAACTACATATATATTGGGTCTCTATTAATTCAAGGCGGACGCACGCCGTCAAATTGTCCCCCCTTCGAAACAAAACACCCCGTTGAGCGCATCAAGAATCTCGGGGGACAAGAGGACGTTAACTCGTCACGCGCCATACCACCTCCTCTCAGCCTGACATGGCCGACTCCGACTTTGTACTTCGTTTTGTTCTAAGCACCGATAGCAGTGCAGACATGCGTACCTTTCGCGTGTTACAGGTGTTGGGCAATGCCGCGCAGGAGTTGGAGCTGTACAAGGTAACTTTTGCCCCTCCTGCTATCTCATCGACGTCGAAACGCCTCTCCTCAGTTTTCGCATCCACTCACAGGTCATTCTATGGGCACGACGACCTTCCATCGCAAGAATTTAGCTACCTCAATATTTGAGACAGCTGGCCACGTAGAGTGGTCCTCTAGTTTCAACGCTACGGTGTGGTTTGGCGTAGACGAAGTAAGTTGGTCCATGCATTGTACGGGTGTGCCATGATTGTTCTGGCCTTTAGTGTTCTCTGAAAGACTTGCGCAGGATAAAGAACGGCGGCCAGTAAGTTCTTGAAGCCTGCAGTGCTGGTATGGTGTACTGAGTCATAGCTGAACAGATCCCGGCGGTTCAAGGCATCCGGAATGGAGTATAAATGGAAACTTGGCGAAAACGAGACAAATATGTTTGTGAGCCTCTATTTTTTTTTGCTGTCACGCATTGGCCGACGCAATGATACTTAGTGTATCGACTCCAAGGACAAGCACGTGGCAGTTTGGTCCGGAGAGGATAAGAAGCTCAAAGTTACTCCCCGCTGTGCTGCCATCCTCGATCGCATTGTCGTGACTTGCTTTCTGAACATTTGGTTCAAAAAGCTAGGGAGGTGGTGAGGGCTCATCTTGCTTTATTTTTCCTCGTAAGATCGCCATTGAATACTTTAAATATATTGTAGCTATTCACCTTTCCCAGCGCTCCGTTCCAGCGCCGGGAACAGTAGTACATTGTATTCTCATGTTCCAAAATATTTTTGCGCACTTGTATACTTAGTTCCATAAGTATATTAAGTGGTTCGCCTGTGGGTGCCACATAGCGACTGCTACTGGCAGCAACCTCAATGATCACCGTGCTTCGAATTGGACCACTGACAGGAACGTGAATGCATGTACCTGGCAGACAAGGGACAGGGCTCACTTCTTTTCGTCCTTTTCTTGTACATGATCCGGTGACCACATTCGCGACAACGGATGGGCTCCCTTGATTTTATCTCATTTTTAGCGCCACAATCTTTGGGGTTGGATCAGGCTACGATGCCAATATGAGCGGGGTAAGGCTACCTGCGCAAATATACTCCATCTCTTGGCGAGGTTGGGCGGCGAAACCACCGCCCCCACCAGACGCGTTTGGCTGGCCTGGCTGGTTCATGAAGATCGAAGAGCGACACAAAGTTGTGACACGTGACGTTGTATCATTCCAGCAACCCTTGTTTTTTGGAACGGTCATGGCGACAAGCACGTTGGGAATTCCCAATCCCATAATCACGGTGCATGGGCACGGTTGCTCTGGACAACAATCCAGCAGAAGAACGATGCCAACGAGCTGTTTTTTTTAGGTTATTCGGCGACCTCACAGCCCTGGTTGCTTCTTGGACCCACGGCAAGTACAGTAATTCAACGCCCGGTTTTCGGAACCGGGACGAGTCCAGCGAAGGCTGTGTTAATGGCTAGTGAGGATAATCACCTTGCCGACGGTCTAGGTTCCTATTGTTAGCCCTGCAGGTTGGAGAACAACGCCTACGCTGCGAGGTGGGTTTGACGACCGTCCATACATGACAACCGTGGGGCGTCTCCAAGGGGCGTCTCTGCTCACTTATAACTATTCTTCCCTCCCACATTACTTCCCTCAAGGCCGCCTTTACGACGACGCATATCCGTCCCCGTTTCCGCTCACCAAATGTCTGGTGTACTTCCGTCCTTCATCGAACTCATGGCTTCTTTGGGTCTCGACAATGATGCCAAGCACTCTTCAGAATCCCCACCCCGCATCACCACATCCCGTTCTCGCTCAGGCTCCTGTTCCTCCGTGTCTTCCTTTGCAAGTTCAGATCCGAGCTACAGCCCAACGTCACCATCCTTCAACATATCCTCGGAATCCATCTCTCGGGACGTGGACGCAGATAGGCGTCATCCTTCAAGTTCCTGCCGTCTGCGCGCCGTCCGCTTCTCACCTTATAATTCCCCAAATGTGAGCATCCCACTCGATGACACGACGACTTCTCTGAATAGGAGCACAGTCGTCTGCTAGACACAGCAGATCCACGTCTATTTCCCCATCTCTCGAGGAGGTGGAAAATGAGCGACGAGTACGTTGATAAATTTGCTAGGCGCGACCCATGGAACTGACGTGTGCTTACTCAGTCAGTCTCCCCACGCTTGTCCTCGTCGCCAGGCCGACATCGGCCGTTATCCCTGCAATTTGCCAAGAATTCCCGGGAGTTGCATGCTACCACTCCCATCTCAAGTTACGCACGTCGTAGAACACCGCAAAATTCTCCGACTGCTGCGACCTTCCCACACCGGGCACATGTTGATCGACCTGAAACCATCGCCCTACCATCACTTTTACCTGCCCCTATTCCTCATTGATGGTTACCGTGCCATGATTGACCGTTTATCCAACCGAAAAGAGATCATTCTCTGTAACTATTTGCACTGGTCGCTCGCCGATATACGCGTTCCTTACTTTTCCCGTCACACTGTAGATGTATATTCTATTCTGCGATCCTTGGACACTCATCTGTACACCATCATTAGCATGCGTTCTTTCCAGTTTCTAACGTTTAAACATCGTAGCTATTTCTTGAATGTTCGACTGTCAATCGTGATCTTCTTCGTTAGGGCCCGGACAGTGTTTGCCCAGGTCGTCTTCATCGTCATACTTTGTCCCACACCAAAAGCAATATGCATACTTGTCTCGAAGGTACGTCAGGACCAGGCTTAGCCGATCTCGAGGCTATGGCGACGAAAAGTCAGTCTTCATTTTGAAATTTGAGTAACGGCACACCCCGAGGCGGAAAAAGTAGACAGTCTCTTCTACGGTTTCCGACGTCAAGTCTGCCGGTTGTGCCGACGTGTTCACTCCCCAGAGGTCGTTCGACGCGGATTCATCATCGTCCCTGGTAACAGGTTGCAGTGCATCCGCGCGCATCTGATCGCGCAAGCGAGTCACTTCGTCTACTTTCCTGGGTGGTACAGGATAGACGCCCTGTGTAAACTCCAAAAGGGCCTCCGTCAGTCCCTTGGGGATAGAATCGGTTTCATTTGGATTGAGCCAGAGAACATTAAACTGGTGGGATGATGGTAGAAACGACTCAGCATTCACCACGTCCCAAGGACACGCAACAGATCACGGACCGTGATTCCGGCCTTTTCGTCGAGGGTCACACAAGTCCGTTGTGCAGGCCCCAGACGCGCTTCTGCGCGCCTTTCTTCGTATTCCCGACTGGCCAAGTCTCGGAAGTTCTCTTTGGTGGCGTCTTCGGCCATCTTGGCCATCTTGGCCAAGCGATCGGTGGCGCTGGGGGACCTCGCGCGTTTCCCCAAGCCGATACCCTTCTTGCCTACGGACCGAGATGAACCAGAGCGTGCGACGATGTGTGTGATGCACGAACCTGACCATTCGTTCAAGGGGAGCGGCTCGGCGTTGTGTGATACATCTGATGGTACGTTCCGTCGTTCGGCGGACTCGGAAGGATCGTTTACGTCGTTGCCAACGGGATGCGGAGGAGGGGCATCCTCGTGGACGAGTGGCGACCCTTGTTGCTGGCCCAAAGATTGGCCGACTTTGAAGCCCATCTTGAGCATGATCCCTAACGCCTTGTTTTCCCCTCCTTGGTTGTCGTCTGTGGCCTGCTCAAAGAGGCTCTTGCGGAGACCTTCCTCCCTGGATTCCTGCTCGCGCTGACGACGAGTCTTGAGACGATGTTGTTCATTCTTGATGCGACTCTGTTTCAAAGACTCTTGGCGTCTTTGTGCATAAGTCTTTGGTTGAGAGGACGAAGAAAGAGTTTCGACGAGGAACTTGTCCGAAAGATAATCCTCGTCGTCGGACATGTTCAAAGAGTCGGGAACAAACACCCGACGCTCACACCATCACGCTATTATGGACATGAACGGGTCGTCAATAGCCATCAAAAGTACGTAGCACGTCGCATGAGGTTGGCCAAGCGACAGTACAAGTATGTAGAAGAAACACAGTACCCAGACCGCCGGCACGGGAATGAATTACTTGACTCGTGAAAATCGCGGAAAGCTTAGCAAAAGAACAGGTACTAAGTCACGATAAACTCGCACTAGAGTGTGCGTTAAATAAGAATGAAGCCAAGAGGGGATCTGGAATTATGAACAAGAGGGCGTGTTCAAGAAGTTTGGGCTGGATCCTCGGGGGCAACGTTGTCAGCATCCTGAACATCCTTGGTGGCATTTACAGCGATCTTGACGGCAATGGGGCGGCCAGCTACTTCTTTGCCTTGCATTGCCTCGATGGCCTTGTTCTGCTCTTCCTCGCTGCCAACGTCGACGAAGCCATAACCTTTGCTCCTCCTATGAGGTCCAAAGTTTCTGCGAACGACGCGGGCAGAGACGACATTTATGCCGACGTCGGTGAAGAGAGCGGCTAAGGCGTCATCGTCAATGCTGAAGCCGAGGTTGGCGACAAACAACATGGTCTTTGAAGGTTCCCCGACGGGGTCTTCACCGGCTTTGCGACGTGGTGCTCTGGGCTTTCTGGGGCGATACTGTTTTTTGACAGGAGGCACCTCGGAAGTACCCTCTTCGGGGGGTGCATCCTCGTCCTTTGGTGCCTCGGCTTCCGCAGGAGGGGTAGCCTTGCGCTTTGGCTTGCGCTAAAGAGGGATAAGAAGAAGGAGAAAAAGGATGAAGACAAGGGACATACGATGGCCTTTTTCTTCTTTTTCTTTGGCTTGGCTGCTTCGTCGGTACCGGGAGGAGGAGCAGCGTCATCCGTTTTTACGTCGCCATTGGCCTCGGCCTCTGTGACTTCGCCGGGCACGGCCTTGGCACCGCGCCTGCCTGGACGTCTTTTGGCCTTTTTCTCCTTCTTTTCCTTGTCCTTTTGTTCGGCTGGCTTGGCAATCTCGACGATGACGTTCCGGCCATCGAGTTCCTGGCCGTTGAGGGACTCGACTGCCTTTTGAGCAGCCTCTGGGGTAGAGAGGGCGACGAAGCCATAACCTGCGGAGCGGGAACCGCGCAAGATGACCTGTGCTGAGAGGCTGGGGAGATGAGTTGGGGTGAGAGGGAGCGGACAAAGGGAAGCCTACATTTCGCTCTGCACTGGCGAAAAGAAAGTCTTCAGCCCTTCATCCGTGGTGGAGTACGCAAGATTTCCCGCGAAGACCTGGTGGAGGTGAGCGAGTGAATGAAGGTGGCAAGCTTGGAGGGGTACCTTGTAACCGGGTGCTTCTTCGATGAGGGCGTCTTGCGTAACCGGAGGCACGCCGTTTTCGGTGACCAGGGCGGCTTGGGCGTCGGACATTTTGAGGGAGAAGGGGATTGGATGAACTCGACTTGGTGAAGGCTTTTGAAGGAAAAAGAGAGAAAAAGAGACGCGACTTTTCGTTCCTGTTTTTGTATGTAATAAACCATGACATTCACTGATTGGTCCGTGCGAGTTTGATTAGGTAACAACGAGTACTAGTACATATATACTTCATCCGATCGTCACCGTCTTTCACTGTTGCTCTCTCTCCGTCTCTCTTTCCCTTACCGACTGTGACGGGCTCACGCTCTTTTTTTCCCTCCCTCTCGTTCCTTGCTCAGCATGCCCCAACTCAAATACCTAAACCTGCTCGCTTTGGCTCTTTTTGCCATCCTCACCCTCTCATCCGCACCACTCCCCGCCAACGCCCTCGTGGCAGATCGTGCACAAGTCGCCCGTCACGTACACGCTCACCACGCCGTAGCCAAACGCAAGCGCGACAACTCTTCCGGCCAGTGCCGTCAACGCCCTTCCTCTGCCAGCCCTTCTCCCACCCCGACCCCCACCGACACTCCCACCCCGACCCCAACCCCGACCTCGACCACCCCATCTTCCTCTCCTCCGTCCCCCTCTCCTACCAGCTCAAATGGTTCACGCAAATTCGGTCTCGCTTGGTCCAACGGCGATAGCTACTTGGCAAACTTTGCAAACTTTGCCGATGTCGGATAGTATGTCTCATCTTTCCCTTGCAATTCTTTCCCTGATACCATCCACGCACCCAGTTTGTACACCTGGAATCCCACAGTTCCCGACGGCGCTCGGTCCTATCCTAATCTCAAGTTGATGTCCATGTTATGGGGTTGGAATCAGGTTAGCGAATTCCAGCAGACAGTCGTCGCAGGTTATGCCCAATATGCTATGGGTATGAACGAGTCCGTATCTCCCATTCCCTCGTCGCCCTTTCTCATCCGCCACCTAGGCCCAATGAGCCCACCCAGTCCTACATCAGCGCAGGGGATGCTTTCGGCCTTTGGATGAAATACATCAACCCTCTCAAATCTCAGGGTTACACCCTCGTCTCTCCTGCGTGCACCAACGACGATGTCGGACTTCAGTGGTATCATGATTTTATGAGCAGCTGTCAATCGACTCCCGGTTGCGGGGTACGTTCTTTGTGAGATATTAATCATGACCGATCGTTTACTTTTCGACTTCTAGGTTGACATCATGGCCTTCCACGGTTACACCAATAATGCTTCACAGATCATTGGCTATGCCAACACCCTCTATGGCTTGTACAATCGGCCCGTCATGATCACCGAGTTTGCGGATCAGGTAATTCTTCGCCTGGTACATCATTTGGCACGTTGATCGACTCGTCCCAAAGGACTTTAGCGGTAACAACGCCCAACCGGACAGTAGCGAAATGTGGAACTTTGCGGGACAGATAAAAAACTTCGCTGACAACACCCCTTGGCTCCAGGCTGCGTTCCCCTTTGGTACGGTCTTCGCATCACATACTTTGTACTCGCTCACACGTTTCCAGCTCCCCAAATGGACCTCACAAACGTCAACTACCAGAACTTGCTGATGGATGGCAATGGCAACCCCACCCCCTTGGCTGACTATTACTATGGGTAGTGATCTGTAGTTTGTGGAACATTCTATCCGATACCCCCTCTGTAGACTGATGTTTTTTTTTTATACTTTGATTATTGCGTGCTTGGTCACGCCTCATTTCTTCGTGCTAGATACGTACGTCGGCGACGCATGTAGCTTGTGAACCAATATGATCGTCTTTGGATCGTGGGTCCAAGTGTTTACACGTATAATAACAGACCCGACCCACAGTGACCCTTGTCTTCGTCTCTGGTGATGGTCAGGCACCTTCCCCCCGTAGTCAAGCAACTCTTGACGTTGCGCAGTCCGGAGGCATGGCCGAGTCCTCCCGTGGAAAGCTTGCACCGCGTGTTCACGAGTGCACTGGCCGACGCCAGGCAACGCAACGCAGAAAACGGTTGGCTCGTCCTGTCGGCGAGTACGCTCCATTCCGCCAGTTGAATACGACATTGAACCCGAAATGACAGACATGCACACTCCTTACCACCAACAGACCCTCGTCTGTGGGACACCTCTATCGTTTCATAACCAGAAACGACCCCGCCCTTCCTGAGACACGAAGGAGCGTTACCGAAGCCGTGAACAGAGCAGCCATGATGCGCGAGGCCGCACTCAAGAGTGTCATATTCGTTGGCGTACCTCGCGTAAGTCTGCGGGAAAAAAAAAGGAGTAGGTGCTAATCAAACAGACTACGATCCAGACGATCTTATCCTTGACGGGCTTGAGGGACGCATTGGAAGACGACGTATACGCTGCGTTACGAAAGAACTCGATTAGGTGAGAAGACATGTATCTGCACAGCAACACGAGGTGCTAGCCTTTCCGGCATGCAGGCAAGCCAGCGCAGAAAACATCGAGGCGACCACCCAAAGGGGTATGGTCTTGTGGAAGTCCATCTATGAACCTCATGCTGTCAAGTTGTACGACAAATTGGGGGCACTCCATCCCGATTTCATCAGTAAGTATCTCTACCCCGTGGTCTTATCTTTTTACCCCCCCTGTCATTGACAATCTATCGCACCGCCTCGCTTGCATGACGTGCCTCGAGTTTGATAAATACTGAATCTACGCCCTTGTTTAGCGTTTATCATACAGGCCTACGGCACGATCCTGTCCCCTCTGCCGCGAGGAGACCTGGAGCAAGGCAATCTCACTCGGGCCTTGGGTTCGGTCGTCGGAATTGCAACGTTGCGAGCCGAGGGAAGAGTCGGCCCCCAGCTGACCAGTCATGTCTTTGGTCTCCTCAAAGCCCGCCATGAAGAGAACTTGAGCGAGGAAGACAAATTCCTTGCCAGCGACGAGGGTACGGAATGGGTCATCCGCAAGGTCGATGAGATCATCGATGCTGTGACAGCGGACGAACAGGAGACGCTTGGAATGGCCAAGCTGTGAGCATGTGTCCAACATCACTTTATTAGCTTGTTATCAGCCGATTGATCGTATGCGAACGTCGTCTCTCTTCTGACCTGTGTGAGTGAGTTGGGCGTTGCAGCGTGTTTTCCCCACGTGTCGCGTAAAACCCGTGTTCTTATGACTAGGTGGCGACTTCATGCCAGCATCATCTGACTGCGCGAAAGGAACATCCGGTGAAAATTTTGTGCATTGCACGTCAAATATAGTACATGCGTTCAAGTCACGATGGAGAGGTATGATGAGAGAGAACGTGTCTCGATGTAGTGTACAATGCGGATGCAGGAGAATGCCATGTCAAAGACCAAATGCTTGACAAAACCGGTATAGCATGCAGGTCACCGTCACCGTGTCCATCATGGGTGGGTGCGCCTGAGATTGAACAAACATCAGCGCCGTGACATGACGGTGGGACTAGGGTCTTACTATTGTCCCTGCACCCGCATTCCGGAGAAAGTGGAGCTCCCCATAGACGTCCCCGAGCTGATACCGGGTAGCTCTCGTGGGCCGGTAAAAGGCGACAACATTTCCCGCGGGATCCTCCAGCTGCATGGGGCCCGTCAGTGGATGCAAACATGGCCACAGGCATGCGCGGCACGTACCAGAATATCGGGCGAGGTGGAAGATGGTCGCCAGCGATACTGCAGACCATCGGGCGCATTAAAAATCCGCGCGCCCTAATCATACGATGAACATCGCATCCGGGGTGTTGCGCAGGTGTCAACTCACCGGGTAGCGAGGATCAGGGCGGACGAGGTCTGCCATCGGGACCGCGTTCTGCCCAAAAAAAAAATCGATCAGCCAACGTGCACATATTTGTTTCATTCTTCTTCACCTTGCCGATCACTGCTCGTCCAAGACCGCCATTGGAAGCCCATTCGAGCTTCGCAACGCGGTCCTCCCTGTTGGCGCGCACCGCCCGCCACAGAGTAGTGGTGCTCTGCCCGTTGGTGCCCACTACGGTCTGCAGCGAGTCGTCAGGAACGATGACGCAAAGAAAGGTAATACGAGGAACCGTACCGCAAAGCGGTAGAGAACACCCCACGTATTGAAGAGCTGGCTTTCACGGGGATCTTGGTTCGTCCAGGACAACACATCGTTTGTCGAAGCCGCCATTGCGAGAGTAGAAAGATAGGTGAGCGGTGCTTTCTGAAGAGAGGAAGAGGTGAATTGAGTCAACTCTGCAGAGCCCTGGTCGGTAGGATGGACTCTTTATAGGACAAGTTTTTGAATAACATTTCACAAAATAGTCTTGTTTTCTTTTTCCAGCCCATGACGAATCTATCGCAACGTGGTCATTGTTGTGACAGATCAAGGATGAGTATGAGGCAGCAAACGTGTTATGACGAGAAGCCAGATTCATTAAATTTCTGGAGCCTTTTGAGTGGAGTAAAGTCCGATGCGGCAGCCAGGTCGAGGCCGACGTGATCGAGGAACAACACGCGTTGAGCATAAGCGCTGACCTACCCATGAAACATGCGGATTGACGTCGTACTGGCACGCTGGAATTGACACGAGACTTGCCTCTAAAGAACAAGGACGATGACTGATAGCCAAAGATAACCGAGAGCTTAGGAGGGCATTGAAGATGAGAATCTGGAACAAGAATATTCAAAGACGTACAAATCGTGGCTATGATGAAGAAATGATGAATTTGACGCGCTTGAGAAAATGCACGCGTGAAGGAAGCGACCAGAAAAGGCATGGGGCAGCAGTGGCGACTAAGAAGAAAAGAACGTGTCACAGCAGTGCGGGTACGGTGTGGTGAAACTGGACGAGTGAAGCGTGTCAGCAGCATGGCAAAATCCGGTTAGGTCATTCGGAGGAGAAAGCTGGACAAACGATTGGACGGCGAAACATGACCACGACATTCAGGTTAGATCAGATTGATTCCAGAAGTAGCTCATGCTGGCTCTCGGTATACGGGAACCGGAGACTCGCCAATATGAAATGTGAATTTGATTATGAGGCGAATGAACTTAACCTTGCACTGGACACTCGAACGAGAATGACGCCACCGCGCTTGCTCATTAATGTTCCCCAATACATGGTGTCGGGAATGACGAGTACTGCAGTATTAGCTGTGGGGAAGGGCTTGACAACTCTCTAGCTACAAATAGGCACATGGAGTGAGGATAGCAAAGGCTTGGGACAGCAATTGATGATGACGGCTTGATAAGGACTATATCACATCGGGGCAGATGATAAGCCGATGGATCAGGTTGTTGGCAAGGACGTACCTGGCAGAACAAGGATCATGCAAACGGACCGGGTTACGGCACGACTTGAAGCCCCAGGGTTCTTGCGGTACCAACGACGGTGCTCGCGATCGACTCCAACTTGAGGTGCTTAAGGTGGTCATCTCTTGCCTTAATTTTGGCGATTTCGTACACGTGTTTGAAACTGATGGTGCCCAGTATTTCATGTCCGGGACGCGCGGGACCTTTTTCCAGACCGGCGACCTGCTTGAGGAGGTAGGTCGTCGGAGGCGTTTTTGTGACAAATGTGAACGTCCTGTCTGGCTGGACGTGAATTATGGTAGGAATTGGAACGCCTGGTTCGATGTGGGCAGTCCTGGCGTTGAACTCTTTGCAAAAGTCCATCGATTTAACACCACGGGCGCCGAGCGCTGGGCCGACGGGGGGACTTGGAGATGCCTTTCCTGCACCAATCAGGAGACGCTAAAAGGACTGATATTCAGCACCGAGAGGTTGCGACAAGGACCTGGACGGACGACCAAGTGGACTTGACCTTTGGACATTGTACGACTCCAGGACGTTGTGTAGGCCAAACAAAGATCAACAACGAGTTTGAAGGTAACCTCACAGCCGTGAAAAACTTGGGTGGGTCTGGTGCACAAACGTACATTATCGAGCCAAGTAGTCCTCAAAGAATGTAACAACCCCTTGTCCAAACGTAGCAATGTCCCTATCCGCAAAGATTGCATGTACCACCTTCTCAGCCTGCTGGAAACGCCTCTCGATCACCGACCTCTTTGGGTAAAGCTTTCATCACATCTCCTTCCCAACAGCAGCCAGAAGGGAAAATCCTACCTTGATGTTTCGAAAATCCCAGAGCAGCACACCCTTGTCTTCGCTCGCCATTGCAAAGTGAACCAGATGAACACTCCCTCGCGTATGTGTCCCCAAAAATTTACTATTCGTGTTACGGTGGCCGAAACTCAGGCATGGTTCGCCGTCGAAACCTCCTTTCCGGACGTCATACAGTTGAATTTGACGGTCTAGATGCCGAATCTAGCACTTCTTTGAGTGCATCGCCCCAGCATGCAACCACATCACTCACCTCTAGAAGTGTGACATACGCTGCCTGCGGGTGAATGTGTATCTGCTGTATGTCATTCGAGAAAGGGTGCGTCACCGTTATGGAACGGTTAAGATCCGTAATGTGCAGTTTCCTCTGCGCAGACGCCATTATTGATTTGTCACGATCACAATATCCCAGTGCCATTATGCAGGCACCATGTGAGACGACTTTCCTGGAACGAGGCTCGTCGAGTGTTTCAACACCAGCCGTCCACTCATGAATCGTTCCATCGTAGCCACCCGACAAAAATTTGATGTGGCCATCATCAGCGTGTATTGCAGCAAGGCGGCTTACACCTCTTTTCTGCATATCTTGGTAGCGCGGCCCACTGCTGTGTGGGGATCGTGCGATGTTCATCATTTTCGGCTTTCCCTATTCAAATGCCATGAAGAAACACCTCAACAGACAGGAATCCACATGCATACCGCAATAGAAAGGAACGAAATCTGATGTGTCCCTCTGTCACATCCGAGAACGGCGGTATTTCCAACCATGCAAACGTCTCCTACGTGTCGAAAGACTCCTGGATTAGGAAGTGAGTAACCACTTATACGGTACCTATTGCACGATCAATGACCGCAGGACTAGAACGATCGGTCCGACACTCACTTCTTCTTTCTCTCTATGAAGTGACAATCACCCCTCATGGTCACTGCAACCAACGGAAGGTCAGCAGACTCTGGCATCAAGATTCGCCGGGCACGTCCGTGATCGGTTTTAGGCAAGGGCACTCTTTTAAGCTGCGGATCAGAAACTAGACAGTCTGATTCTTCCTCGCTCTCGGTGCTCGTGATGGCAGAAGCTTCCTCCGGGGACTCTTTTCTTTGCTTCTCTGACACACCTGGAGTGACGATTGTCCTTTTAGGCCGGACCTGACGTTCAGGATTATTTCGCCGTTTCCCTGTTGCGAGCAACTTCCTGATCGGTTGCAGGGAAGAGGGAAACGGCGGTTTCGGGTGTCGAGGGGACATTCCACGGCCACCAATGTCCTCGGAATCAGAGGTCGTCGCGTCCATGCTGTCGAAGCGAAGCCCGGACGAGGTGAATACTTCTTCTTTCCTCGTTAAAGAGCGCCTGGAAGGCGGGCCCGATGGCAGCAGATCTGCTGGGAGTGGAAGAGGAGAGTCATATGAATCCTCTGAGTCATCATCTACCTTGTTTCCCGAACGAACCCAAGAGAGCAACTCCACGTCCGAGTCCGAGTAATCAACCACATCCTGGTTTGAAGAGGTACCGTGATTCAGTCCTGGCTTATCGGTGTGAGGAAACGAAACTCTGCCCATGTCCTCATCCGAATCGATGACAACGGCGTCTGCTGTACTGGTTCCGGAACTAGCCGCACTGGAGACTGCTAAACGATATTTTTCGCTTTCTTGCTCTGCAAAAATAGCACTTTGGCGGACGAGAGGCGTATTGTGGGACCGCACGCTATGGACAGAGGCCGACTTTTGGCGGACCCTATTCGAAACGGATAAGTATATGCATCATCGGGAGCGGCCATTTGAAGTACCAATTCAGGATGATACCATCATTACTTTGCTTCGATCAGCATGAACTGAAGAGAGAGCCGAGGAAGACTCACAGCACCACGGGTAGGCCGACTACATGTCTGCCCTGCCTGCGGAGAGTGCCAACACGCTCGCTCGCGAGCTGCCCCAGACACTGCGAAGAAAGACGGTTTGGATTGAGGGATGCAGGGAAAGGTATTCGTTCGACGCCCTGAGGTGTGCTGAGCGGGAGGGGTGGTGGTGTGTAGTAGTCTAGCTTGGTGTCGTGGTATTCAGATTTGGGTCTCTTGATGGACGACGGCGGCGAAGGCGTTGGGGGCGAACGACGTTTCCTGGCGCCGTCGACGTCGTCGAGCATGTGTCCGTAAACAACCTCAAATAGGTTCCCTTTGTTCATGGACGACACACAGCCCAACGAAGTCCGCCTCGCTCGCAAGGGCTCTGCAATCATCCCCCGCGTGCGTTGTACACGCCCAGTACACCCATTCCATGACTCGAGACCATTCAAGAGACCAAGACAATGGCAGCCGACGATCAACGCACCCGGTGTACACGCCGTAGTGGTACATCTTCCGCGAGACTGCCGCAAAGGTGCACCCGGCAGCCATAGCGCACGCAAGAAATGGATCGAGGGCCAGAAACACCACCTACAGAACAACCGTCACCTTGCCGTCGTTTCGTTTAAGTACTTGGATCACGACAACACCGTGCTCTTCAACTGTTGCACCCAGTCCACCAGTCGCCATGCTACAGGTTATTCCCAACCCTTTGTCTTGCTAACGCGCACTGATATTGTCTTGATATCAATTCAGATAGCACGGAGACGGGATCGCTCCGTGCCGATCCCCACCTGGACTCACAACGCGTCGCTTTCACCCGACAGGGTCCGTTCCGTGCCAGCTTTCCACAGGTTGCTCCAGTCTCCTCCGCTTCTCAGATATTTCGCTGATTTGACTGCAGAGTAATGAGCCTGGACCCAGTCGAATCAGACCCGCTTCACACACTGCATTCGGGCATGACCCTCGGCGTCTTGACAATCTGTCTTGGATCGCACCCCCTGTTCAGATGAAGCAGATCGAGCCAGGGACGACAGGGATCAAGCCAAACCCAGTGCACGTCGTACATGGCACCCCTGTCCCTCGGCAGCAAGCTACGGCGCATACTGCACCCCCAGACGACGTCATTGACTTGACTCTAGACTGTTCCTTTCCAGCTGTGGAAGAGCCTTCTGCTCGGTGGTCGACTTTCCGATCAGGCCATGTGGACATTGTCCACCCCCTTCTCGGCAATACTTTCCGATTCTCATCACTAGAAGCAAGCCCAAACCAACGATCGAGCCCACTCGAAACCCTCGTGGGGCAAAGCGAAGAAATACAAGTCCGGAGTAGCGATCACTGTGCTCAACCAAACATCTGCACGAATGACACAGCTTCCATACACCCCGCGCGAGATGACCAAGTACCTGGGTTCATCTCAGACCAACCCCATCAGCACGATATTCTCGAATCGGCTTGTTCAAGTCCTGCTCGCTCGGTAAAACAAGAAGACGAAGCACTTTCACCTCCCTATCAAGATCGGATCACTCAGGGTTTCACATCCGCGTGTGACAACCTAACCCTCTCCCTCGGTTCTCGTGACAGACCCCGCCGTTTATTGCACGATCATGAATCTACGTATGTCGTCACTGCACATGGTATCATTGACCAGGTTGGCATCAGTGCGCTAAAATTCGATCGCAATATTTGGGCATCATCTTCACCGTTTGAGGAGTTTGTCGACGATGCATGCATCCTATCTCACCAGGGCTGCCCTATCATAGTACTCGGACATGCGCGAGAACAGGATCAAATCTCATTCCTGAGCTTGCGACATGATCAGGTAAATATCGCAAGTCGAGATATTTTTCTGCATTCTCTGATGACCAGTCTCCAGGTTTCCCAGCATGTCAAACTGTGTCGTAACTGGAACAATCCGAAAAGACCTGGCGTAAGCGCCATAACATCGCTGATGTCCCCTTTGAAATTTGCCACCGGGGGCTACGATCACCGTGTGCATCTCTGGGACATTGCGCACGACCTTTCTGGTGCTTCAGCAGTTGAGTTAGCCATAAAACACACATCTGCCGTCCACTGTCTGCTACCCGTCGTGGACACCAGTCACAAGCTCGTGTCTGTTGGGGCAGATCGCGAGGTTCCCATTTATGACATGTCCTCAGAGCGTGTGGTACAGGTTCTCAAAACATCTTGTACCCCACACCACGCGCACAAAATTAATGTTCAATCTTGCACCTTGCTCGAGGTATCCTAGTGAATTATCGGACAGCAACATTCATTAAGCCTATCTCAGGTCTCACACCTGGAAACCCAGTTCGAAATTCGAGACCACCGCAAGCCCAACCAAGCAGTGCAAAGGTTCGGGTTTCTTGCAGAAGAGAGACGTGGGCGGTTCGAGAAAGGTTTGTTTTCGAATATCTCCTGAAGAATTGCGCTATTGAACACACAGTCAGCGGACTCGTGGTCTCACTTTGTTGTCAGTGGGGACAAGAATGGTGCAGTGCATCTTTGGGATCTCCGCAATGTCTCCACCGAAGTTGCCCTTGTGAGTATCCAAGACAATTGCCCTCAGCGCTTGTATTAAGTTGCCTTTGCATTCCCCGCGTACAGCGACAATGCTTCAAGGATCCTGTTGCCCAAGTTGCATTCAACGGTCCTCGCTTGCTCGCTTGTTCAAAAAGGAACGAACTTGCGGGTATCGACGTTCTCTGGGGCGAGTAGGAATGTCGCTGTGGTTCTCATAGAGTGGATTGCCTCGCTATTACGAGTGACATAGTGCTAGATATCCAGCTAGAAACGATTGTCGAATTGTCACGCGTGTGATCTCCTGGCCGTCTGTGACAAGAACGCACCTTCCACATGTCGACAGCGACAGAACGTGCTCGTCGAGATGAAGCAGTCAATCGCGCGTATACAGTCCAGGTGGTCGAAGGCTCCAAGGTTCATCGCTCCATGATCCCGGCAGATAGTCACTGACGATCTTACAGAGTGCCGTCAAGATGGGCGCATTCGGCCTTGGGGTCGTGGCTCTGGCCCACTACACATGGCTGACTTTCCGGTGAGCATCGCTGACGACGGGTCCATCCCAGTCTTTCGAACCACACGCACATTCTTGCACGACAGGCGTCAGACTCTTCCGTTCAAGGCCTTTCTCGTCTCCATCTGTCAGTCCGCCCGGCGACGATGCTTTGTTATTTTATCGTTCTCATGGCTCACCTACTAGTTGCAACGTCTGGTCTAGTGATCGGCGCAGACAATGCCCTTTTATCTCATGAAGCCGAACTTCGGCGGTCTGAACAGGCGATCCGTAGACTCGCTGTCATGGATCTTTCTCGTCAAGGGCTTGTACCCACAGAAACAGCAATTGCACGTTGGCGAGACGAAAGAGCAAGACAAGAGGCAATGCTGGCCAAAACTCGTGTATAGATGTTGCATATTCTACGTGCTACTCCCGAGCCAACTATCATTAACATCATGACGGACGTGTATCTAAGTGGAGCGGAAGCAGCGTCCTTCGCGGTAGGAAGTCAAAATGCAATAATCATGATCTGCATGAGGTGGATGGAAGCGACAGTGCATTGCTGAGGGTATGTGTCTACAAGATGTTTCACTGCCAGTCCTCGCGAATAGGAGGAGTTGGTAGAGGTTGCCCATAGTTGGGATGCGGTGGGGTCTGTCTTTGCGTCGGTCCCAGGAAGTGAGAGGTATTACCAAATGATGGTATGCTCAAAGAAAGCTGCGTGTGTTGAGGTTTGTCTTGCAATGGTGGTGGCGGTGGTAATGGCTGATATGCGGGCTGAACCGGATGATAGCCAAGAGGTTGTTGGGGCAATGGCGGTGGCCTCTGCGGAGGATTCCCTTGCATGTGCGATGGAGGTACAGGGAGTGGGGGTAGGCGAGAGTTCGCAGGCTCAGACAGAGCTGGATGGCCAGGTGCAGATGGTATCCGACGAGGGTGTGGAGGCACAGGTAGAGCAAGTGAAAAGGACCCACTGCACGGAAGGCCAGCACCAATGTGCTGGGGAAAGCTTGAGGACGGTGGGACGGCTACCGAATAGCGACGATCTCGTTGATATTGCCCTGGTTGAGGCAAAGGTCTGGACCCTGTGGTAGAGGATCCAGCGCCTGCAACAGTAGGTGAAATATCAGGGGAAGGTGACGGCAGAGTAGGGGTGCGTGCTCGATGCACTTGAAGAGCTGGTGGAGGATGCGAATTACCATACTCCGCAGACCGCGTAGGAAATGACACAGCAGGTTCGTGACCCGGAAGGGTCAGTTGATATGAGTGATAGTCAGGTACTTGTGATGTACTCAATGAGTGGGAAATGCGATGGGCAGTAACACTGGGTGGCGGTAGGGGAGGAGCATGAGTTGCTAAAGTGGTTGGGGTTGATGATATGGTTGGGTATCCGGGGTGTTTGTGATGCGGGGAATATCCGACATGTGGAGGTGTATTAGGAGAAGGTGAATGGGACGAATGCACCTGTGCGACGCTGAACGTAGAGGGCTCAGGCGAGTACGACACTGGTGCGTAGCTGGACAGGGTGGGAGTGCTGGAAACGGGTGGGAAACCAGATGTTGAGGTAGGCATGCTATATCTGGGACCATGATGACGCGCGGGAGACGAGTGATTGGAGAATGATCCATTTTCATAAGTTGGATAGTAGGAAGTACCAAGACTAAGGCGAGACCGAGACTGAGGGGTTGTTGGAGTAGTCGCGTTGTCGTACACAAAACCAGACCCTTGTATTTGGCTATGCTGCTCATAGGACTGGGGCAGCGGCAATGGATGGAACACCGAAGACGTCGATAGCGACGGTCTTAGTGTCTGATCAAAAGGTCAGGAAAGGAGATCGGAAGGCATATTTATAAAATTGACTGACTGCGCAATTATCCCGAGGTTGATGATCCATTACGCCGAGCTCTGCAAAGTCATTGGTCATCTGGCCTACCGAAGATGTCACGTTCTTAAGTTCGTAAGGTGGTGCATACAGCTCAGGACGTGAGTTAGAGGCACGGAGAGATGACGGCAAAGATTCAAGTTGATTGGCTGCACTAGCTAGGATGGGCTGAGCGGTTGGATGCGGGTTCCCGTTCGACGGTGCACTACTGTCTGCCGCGACAAACGATCCGGGTCCGCCGTAATTCTTGTTCGATATCGTTGGTTTTCGAGCGAATTTCTTCTCTGGCGGAGGTTCCTGAGGATAGCACGTCAGCCTGGTTTCCAAAACGTTTTCTTCATGACACACATTTGACCAGAACGTCAGCTCAATATAAACTTCACCTGCGTACTTGTCTTTGTTCATCAGCGTGAACCACTCTGGAGTGAGATCAACGACAAAATTGACCGGAACTGACATCGGATGGCTTACCATCTGTTTCGCCCTTTGTCAACGCCTCGGTGAGATCAACAAGGGTCTCCCCAATGAAGTCTGGATCACGCGCATCATCAGCGTAGCATTGAAGCCTCATGAAATTCCCGCCCTTAATCTTCTTGGGACCCTTCTTCTTTGGAGGCAGTGGTGGGGGAGTGTCGCTTCCTGGCGCGGATCGAACAAGGCCAGCCTCTACATCCTCGTGTATAGTGAATCTGAACTCCTCATCCCACTCTGGGTGCTGGCCACCGCGCTTGATGATTTTAGTTCGTCGCTTCTCCTCATTCAGCGTCACAAGGCAGTACGGTGCTTGTTTCCCAATGTGCCTTTTGTTGGGCAAGTTTTTCTGCAGCTACTGTCAGAAAGTTGGTCAAAGGGTCAGACGAGTGCCATACCGCTTTAAGTACGACAACTATGAGTGTTCCGATTTCGTGGGGTGCGAAGGGCATGAATCAGACACTTGAACAATGATGGACAAAAGAAACGAGTGTGCGTTCCTGCCTTGCGCGTCAATCGAACCCTCATTGACGAGGTCCACACAGACCTGTGGCTGTGCTAGTGTGAACCCCGTACAAAAAGCTGTATCTATTGTCCTAGTATGTAAGGCTCGTCGCTGTCAAATAGAAGGTGGGGCTTTCGCTGAGCCAGATCCAAGATCATCTCGCTAAAGTAACTATTGGCCCATGCAAACCATGATCGAGTATACTTGTTCTCATTGTAAATATCGATCGACTCGTGAATCAAGCCAAGGCCCGCTGTGGACTGTGTAATTTTAGTCAGATGATCACACCCAGAGGGATGTCGCACCGCAGCGACTCACATTAGCAATCATGTACAAGGATTGCAGAATCTCTTCGTCGTCGTCGCTGCCAAATATACAAGTGATTTGCGACATCGGCCAAGGGCTCCATGCATTTATGTGAGGTCCACTATGTTGCATAGCTAAGATTCGCTCGTTGGAAGTCACAGACACTAACCCGATTCCGCTGAAGTTTTGGCCCTTGACATAATAAGGGTTTTGGCGGGACATCAACACTTTCTTCGTCTTGACATAGGTAGGGTCATTCCTGTCAAGAAACCCTAGGTAAGGGAGTGAGAGGAGAGACTAAACAAAAGTTTCATCTGATTGAATCATAATAAGACGGGTTCACCCACCGGAACGTTGGCATCATCCATCATGTAGACGGAACCGAGTCCTTGACCACACATTAGTCACACGCCTTTACGGTGCTCTCGAACGTACCATTAGTCTCGTACGCAAATAAATCACCAACGACCTAAGCTAGAGCGTTCAGGACTACCCCTGGAAACCGGGTCGATACCTACAGCATGCTCATAGATGGCTTCCTTGATGTTCTGGCTCCATTGCCGCGCCTGAGCGCTGACGTTTGGTGCGATACCGGCGTCATCGAGTATCGCAGCCAAGTTGGTCAGTTCGACACTGAGCATGGCATTTGCGGGGGTAAGGAAGGCTGGGGCAGATGATCGGCTCGTTTAGTACCAAGATTATGCGACGGACTCACCAAAGACGGACAAATCGTCAGAGGGACGATGACTAGTTCCAACCATGCCTGTGTAACCCTTGGGTTCGCCATTTCCACCATTATTAACGGAACCAAGGAGCGACCCTGCAAGACCGGTCCAGTTATAATACGAGACCAAGTTGAAGTCAGCGTCAAACGTCGCTTGGGACTGTTCATTCATGACACGGAAGATCTGGTCTATTGCAAACAACCCTGTGGTGTGGATAAGTCCCATTGTTCCCGAGCAAGAAAAATGAACTTGCATTCGAGATTCATCATCGACGAGTCCTTCGTTGCTTGGTAGTAAGATCTGGATAACTTGATGAAACTACACAGTGAATCGAGTTCATACTTCACCACTCAGATTGCTAGTCTTCGCAGTAGCAAGATCCGAGACATACCTTGCACTCGAACACGGTTAGATCATTGACAGGGCTGATTATGGTCGATTATAGGCTGTTCTCGGAGTACTTTAGGATGACACTCACGGACTCACGACTACGCCCTCGGCCCAGGGGTTGTGGGAACGAAGTAAACCACTCTCTGGAGGGGGTTGGAAAGCACCACAATAGGGATATTCGGATATATACCGTGCCTCGTTGTTGATGACGGCTTTGACCAGGGTAGCAAGTTCCGGGTCTATCGACAACAAACGACGATAGTGAGCCAACTAGATACTTTCATCAGTAGTCAAGAACGTCTCGGGTTTGTGAACAAACCTGGTTCCCAGTGTCTCGAAGCCATTGCGCACTGCAGAAACGGTGTCAGTGAGATATCTTTCTACCATAAGTGGATCCTACGAAATGTCTCCGGTGATGATAAATGCCAAGTTTTCACTCTATGTGGCGAATTAACACCCAGCATCATATTTCAACCGACTGCATGCCTTGTTGAAGTATTTTACGGTGGTGTCTTGTAGCGCACGTTCAGCATCAGGATGACTCCACTTCCACTCGTCGAGTACTCACCAAGAGTGTTGGGAAATGTATTTTCAAAGAGACGCGCAATGTCTGGATCCGTCAAGCGCGCGCTCATGTCCAGAATCACCTTCTATGAGGACCATGTAAGACATCCACTCAATGGAAACCCAGGCACCAGCTACCTCAACGGATGTACTATTGAACGTACGACACGCGGGATCCGGTCGCATGAAGGGCAAGCCCAAAGGACCTGCGGAAAGGCTGCCATGCGGTGTCTGTAGGATCGTTATTGGGCACTAAACCAGACGCCTTCAGAATGAGGACGTACT
Organism: Boletus tylopilopsis; assembly: GCA_038093875.1. Classification (NCBI taxonomy): domain Eukaryota; kingdom Fungi; phylum Basidiomycota; class Agaricomycetes; order Boletales; family Boletaceae; genus Boletus; species Boletus tylopilopsis. The sequence goes on along the minus strand of JBBPTB010000053.1, from coordinate 24,413 downwards.
TGCGAATACGCGGAGTAGTCTGGGCAGCCTACGCCAGCAGCGTGACGCGGGCCAAGAGAACCCACCATAGATATGATGAAAGTAAACACGTCAAGCCTTGCACCGTTCGCAAGCCTCCACAACGGCTGCAGAAGGCTACCAAGGGATGAGCATACGAGCTCTGGGCAATAACTTTTAACGAGCCTAGCCAACACCATTTGACGAGATCGTGATAGAATTGGAGTTTCTTTTCAAACACACCAACTCTCGATTAAAAAAAGAGGCGAAGTGTGGGTAATATTAATTACAAGATGCGCTGTATGCCGAAACGACAAGGGTGTCATGATGCACAGAATACTCGGATAAACCAATTTTGCCTTGTCAAGGACGAGAGTTAAACGGTAACACTGAATCAACATCCGAACAATGGCACGCGTGTGGCCATATCTCAAGATCTCCTGATGAGCAGCAGGTGATGTTCATGCATGTACGCAAGAGTGATGCTAGACATCAATCGTCCTCGCTCACGAGCGGTGCCTTCAAAGCTGTCGCACCCGACGATCGTCCCAATGTTGAAGGTACATCTTCATGATGTTCCCGAGGTTCAGGACATTCAAGCTCTGATCGGTTTTCGTCATCATCTCCGTCAGGTTCGCCGGCAAGAAGTGCGCCTCCATCCTCGGCTGGCGACTCCGCCACCGCGCCTTCGTTCCCCTTCTCATTATCCCCATCCTCCAAACTCACTGGCCCGCTGATTCTCCTACTGTTGTTCGTCCACGCGCTCTTGTTGCCCGCGGTTAGGGAAGGACCATTTCCGAGGATCTTGGCACTCCATCCACTGACTTCGCTGTCCCAGCTTCCTCTCCTCGAGCTTCTGGGTCTGAGGGCGCGGAGACTGGCATCAACGTCCCGCTCGCAATCAGCATCCAAGCGATCATCGTCACCAAGATGGAATTGACTTGTATTCTCTCCTTCTGGATCCCCGAGGACACTGCCTCCGATGTGAGAGATGGAGTCACCACCTCCAAGTAAACCAGACAGGGTTGCGGATCGCATCGAACCGAGGTTCAGACGTGTTCCAGGTATCGCATATGCCGAAGAAGCGAGTGTAAGCATCGAGGCATTATCAAGCGGGGGAGAAGAAGGGCGGGGATTGTTTCGTGGATGGTGTGCCGTATGGAGCGGTGCCTGAAGCCCGTGGACAGTGTGTCCTGGTAATCCAGAGCTTGAAGGAGCATGATTTGGATGTGTCAAGGAGGAAGGATAAGAGACGGATTGGGGAGATGGTGGAAAGGCAGAAAATGTGATGGATGCACCACCGCCAACCAGGCCACCACTGGTGCCGGTGGAAGCTGAACGAGCATGCAGCGCATGGCGTGGTGACATCTGGGTTGCAGGGGTCACCGGAACCTGCGCAATGTGACCCACGCCTGCAGGCGGCAGATCAATACTCAACACAGTGGTGGGTTTGGTACTGGCTGCGATACTGCGGAAGGTTCGTGATTGAGATATGTAGGACGAAGAAGAATAAGAAAGCGAAGGCGATGGAGGAGAGCTAGGAGGAAGAGGACGTAGTGATGCGTCCTCGTCAGCCTCGAGAGCACTCGCGGGGGACCACATTGAATCTCGAGCGAGAGATGAGCGATGGGTAGAGGAATCATCACCAGACTGTAGAGATTGACTGTGTTCAGTCTCCACGTCGTTTAGGGATATGGTACGTCTCTGCGACACAGAAGATGGAGCACTTCTCTTGTGATGATGGAGGGTCTGTCGCTGTGAGGTGGGAGCTGTGACTTGTGGCCAAGGAGATGATACAGATCGGCGTGAAGCGGGTGTCGTCGTAGCAGCGAGATGGCTCTTGGCACCTGGGATGGTCTTTTGGGCGACGTTCAGGCCGCTTGCATCTGTGATCCTCCTTGCCCTAGCTGAGCCGCCGAGTTTGCGCTGGAACCAGTTGATGATTGGTTTGCTAGAGCGATGGGGCACTTTCTTGGCGTATAGCTGCTCTGACACGGGTGCCTGCTTTGACGGGAACGGTGTTCTGCGAGCAACGGACTGCAAGTGATCCTGCCTCGCTTGTGAGCCCTCTACGCTCGCCGACTTGGATTGAAGCTCGCGTAGGTTTGGATCCTGAGACTTCTGAGTCGCGGGGGCCATTGTGATGGTCGTAGCTGGCGAGGGCATGCGTGATGGGACGGAAAGTCCAGTCTCGAGTGTCACAAGGAGAGTGAAACCGGTTGACGTCCACCTCCTCCTTCATAACAATCATATGTAGTACAATATTATATACATTGTTGGATTTGTCACTTCACCACTCCGTCTTGTTCGTCTTCACAACGGAAATCTTCTTGCCTTTGTATCCGAACCCATCCAGCCACGGCCAAACCACGCTCCTCCGTTGCTCGAACGCGACAATGACATCCTCCTTTTGCAATGTCAGTGCAATGTCATCTAGACCGTTCAACAGGCAATGACGCCGGAAAGGATCCACCGTAAAGTGGATCGCTGGCTTGCCATTCTCCCGTCTCACTTCCTGTTTCTCAAGGTCGACTTCGAGCTCCACACCTGCCTCCGCGTCCGCAGCAAGGTCTTCGCACTCCGCTTGGGGAAGCTGCAAGGGCAGCATACCGTTTTGCATGGCGTTGTTCCGGAAAATATCGCCGAAACTTGGGGCAATAACACAACGAATTCCAAAGTCATTCCTGTCTCTGCAGTTAGTGATGATCAGACCCGAATAGGAAGACTTACAAACTCCATGCGGCATGTTCCCGAGAGCTACCACACCCAAAGTTCGGCCCGGTGACGACGAGGATTCGTGCTTGGTCGTATGGAGCACGGTTTAGGACAAAGTCCGTCTTCTCTCCTGACTTCGGATCAAAGCGAAGAGCGTAGAACAGCGCATTTGATAGGCCGGTACGTTTCAATGTCTTGAGGAACTGTTTTGGAATGATTTTATCGGTATCGATGTTTTCCATGTGCAAAGGTGCTGCAACTCCTTTGAGGACTACAAATTTCAGAACTCCAGAGCCTGGAGACGAGGGCAGCTCCACAGAAGATGTGCTGGAAGTATGTGTGAGAAGTTGCGGCTCAGGAGGAGGAAGGACAGGGTCGGTCAAGAACTCGTGCGGACTCGATTGCTTCAGCGAAGGCGCTTCAATAGTACTCCCGACACCAGAACCCAGCAATTTCCGAACATCGGTAAGCTTGCCAAATATGGCTGCAGCTGCCGCCATGGCAGGACTGACGAGGTGAGTTCGTCCTCCAGCGCCTTGACGACCTTCAAAGTTACGATTGCTCGTGCTGGCACAACGTTCACCAGGAGATAGCTGATCGGGGTTCATCCCTAGACACATGGAACACCCGGCTTCCCTCCAGTCGAAACCGGCCCGTTTGAAGATGACGTCCAACCCTTCTGCCTCCGCGTGCTGCTTAATCAACCCTGAACCAGGAACAACCATGGCATGGACGCTTGGGGACACTTTGGCATCGGGGCCGGCGGCCAGCACGACTCGAGCAGCAGAACGAAGGTCTTCAATACGACTATTAGTGCAGGAACCAATGAAAATTTTGTCTAATGCAATGTCTTCCATGCGGGTATTTGGTTGCAGACCCATATATGCCAAGGCCCGCTCCGCAGAGGCCCGTTTAGCAGGATCGGTCAATGCGGCAGGGTCCGGAACGGAACCCGAGATGGAAACAACGTCTTGGGGAGATGTACCCCATGTCACAGTAGGAGGTATCCCGGCTGCATTGACCTTTACTTCAATGTCGAATTTTGCGTCGTCGTCGCTCTTGAGGGTACGCCAGTAAGCCACAGCATGGTCCCATGCTTCGCCCTTTGGAGCCAAAGGACGGTTGCGGAGGTATTCAAAGGTGATTTCGTCTGGTGCAACCATGCCAGCTCGGGCACCAGCTTCGATACTCATATTGCAGACGCTCATACGAGCTTCCATGCTGAAGTTGCGGAGGACGGAACCAGCATATTCGATGACATGGCCCGTGCCTCCGGCTGTTCCGATGAGTCCTATGATATGGAGAATGACGTCCTTTGGGGTTACACCTTCGGCGAGCTCGCCGTCCACGGTGATGCGCATGTTCTTTCCCTTTCGTTGCAACAAGGTTTGACTAGCAAGGACATGTTCGACCTCGGACGTTCCGATGCCGAAGGCGAGGGAGCCAAATGCGCCGTGCGCTGCGTAGTGGAAGATGAGTAATTGCGAAGATCTGAGTGTAATGGACATACTGGAGGTGTGCGAATCACCACAGACACACGTTATACCAGGAACCTGTTATTGAATAGTGAATATCGAAAGTGGGTGGGATGGGATGGTGCCTCACCGTGAAGCCTTGTTCGGGTCCGATGATGTGCACAATGCCTATGCTTCGGTCAGCGATGAAACTGGGAAGAAAAAAAAAGACAACATACCCTGGCGTCGGTCGGCAAGTCCAAAGTAAGTAAGTCCAAACTCTTTTACGTTTTGTTCGACGGCCAGACACTGCGCGCGGGAATCGGGTTCTGCTACAAACGTTTCCACGGACTTGAAGTTTTTACGTGAAATAGTACTTGTATCGAATGAGAGTTCGACCGAAACTAGACACTGGATACGAAGGTACTCACGGAATGTTATGATCGACGGTGGCTAAAGTACAATCTGGACGACGAACGCTCCGCCCAGCAGACCGCCTACGTGCGCGATGAGGGCCTGAAGTAAGTACCGTGGATAAAAGGGGGAACATACAATCCTTCGAACGCCTGAGGGCTCGTGACTTCATGAACAAGGTGACTGCAAGCCGAATTTCGTCGATTACTCAACTTCGCGAGAAGAGTGCACATACCGATCGATGTAGATCAGAGCTAATCCATCTTCCATGACATCGCTGATAGCCAATGAGTACAATGTCAATGAACGTGGTCACCACTCACACGACATGATCGTCCCAGATTTTATCGTACAGAGTGCGGGATCCATTGACGGGGCCTGGCATAGTATTGTGACAGCGAGGCGAACAGCAAGGGAGGAAGTGCTGTAATGCTGGTCGGTTCAGGAATGAATTATTTAACAAGGGTCAGTCGGTGTCGGCCGATTCCTCGAGTTCGGCCGATAACGGCGATTGTCCGATGCGGCTGTGCTTCGCCGGGGTCGGAAATTGCCGTGCTAAAACTGCATAGTTTTTCAGCCACAGCAAGGATGTCTGTCTGTGGAAGACGGCAAGTGAGTCTTCAAGTCGACGTTATGGCCAAGTCCAAGAAGTGAGCGCCTCTCTGATTGCCTGGTAACTATGTTAACCCATCGCTACCAGTCATACCAATCACAACCAGAACCGCAAGGCTCACCGTAATGGTATCAAGCGGCCACAAACCAAACGGTCGCGCTCGCTCAAGGGGGTGCGTGCTCTTACTTTCTAGTATTTCCGATGTTAAAGCTTGCTCTGCACGCGTAGGTAGACCCCAAGGTCTGCTTAATTTGCTGCGCACTCGATGACTGGAGTAATGGCTCAAATCCTCGTATTGCAGTTCCGCAAGAATGCACTGTATGCCCTCAATGGATCTGTATGTTCAATCCTTTTCCTAATCGTGGCGCACACCTGATGCCTCGTCAGCGAAAAGCACGCGCGGAGCAAAGAGAGAGTTCATGATCCCCCTGGCTTACTTCCCCCTTACGTACCGCCTCGAGAAACAGAGCCACAAGCGTGTAGATCGCACTCGACGCATGTATCTCCCGTCGTAACTGCGACACATTTCATGAAAAACACCGTCGCATTTCTAATATCCCTTTGTTACGGTCGGAACTCCGGCGTAAGCGAATGGTCCCCTAGCCTTTCCCTTCGACTCGCCTGCAAGTTCTTTGCATTGCGTTCAAGTGCGGCTTGCAGTCTCGCAGCCTGGACACGAAGAGACCAAATGGATGTGAGTGACACGAATAATGCTCTGACACTTACGGCTGCATCTTCCGGTCGAAGTGCTCCCTTGGCCATGTTATGTTTCCCATACTTAAGTCTCTTGACTCGTGTGGTCTGCGTTCTCTTCCCTGCCCCACCTTCCTCGAGTAGGGCCTCGCACTCTTCCTGAGTGGCGATATATCCTTGTAGCAGTGAGAAGAACTTGTGACGGAGGACGATCTTGATGCTCTCAAATGCATGCGCGCTGTACCACCCGTCTCGTTCCTGAAGTAGGTGAGGCAGGAGCGTGGTCGTAAAATCGTGATACCTACATCGCAAGTTTCACGCAAGTCCTCCTCGCTTGCAATCATCTCTTTCAGCATGGGGTCAGTTATGTCACAGAGTTGGAAAGCTGCCGTTTCCTTGGTCAGTGTCACGCCATCGAACACGTGCGACCTGCTAGGGGAAGAAAGCGTCATATAGTCGCCAGGCAGAAACAAAGAAAAATGTTAATTACCGCCGCTCAACATCTACGGCTTCTTCTTGTTCGACAGACCTGGCGATGTACGCAGCCGCCGATCTCCCTTCTTGTCTCCGGGAAACGACGGAGACTCTTGACATTGGATGGTTCGCATTGCGGAAATAGATACGCTGATAGCTGTCAATTATTCGTCAGACGGTTCAATGATGCCACTCCCCGATGAGGTCTTACAAACGAGCTTCTGGGTTTTTTCTCGGGTCATACTTTAGGCGGATGAGTGTATCCCGCCAAGGTCCATCCTGAAACGTGTAGCAAACGAGAGGAAGTAATATTTTGGAACTACAAACCGTAAGATGGATATAACAAGCGGTGTAAAAAAACACATTACTTGTGTATTTCTCTAACCTCCGTGGGATTGAACTGATTGTACAAGGCAGCGCGTGTCCAAATTGGACGGTCTTGCACCAACTAATTGGCGCGTTAATTGTGATGTGAGAAAAACAATGAGATGAACTCGGGAGACCTGCGTCACACGCTCCAGGAGCTCTGATTTCACTTGATTTTGGGCTTGCTGGACGACTGGGATTGGATTTTCCGGGATCTACAAAGTGTAAGATGAAAATGGATAACTCAAGACAGACGCCAACGTTTAGGTCCCCAAAAGTGACTGTCGCGGGGCCGTACCCTTTCCAACGACTCTTGTTAATGAGTCGCTTACGCTCTTCTCCAGTTTCTTCACTGACAATAGTAGTAACCATTGAAGCAGGATTCGGCTTGAAGCTGCCCCTCTTCAAACTCACGTTTTCAATGAGAAAATAGAGCGACTCACTTGTAATTCTGAGGAATGCCTTGACGACTAAATATTGGCGGTGGAAAGAGCCTCAAATTACTTCGAGTAGTTTGCTGTTTCAACAGGCCTGGATCGATATTGGTATCGACCTCTGTCGTTGACGGGACAACATAATCTTCTTTCTCCTCGGGAATGGTGTACTGCCGAATAGCATCGACTTTAAACTGATGACTGAACACCGCTGCAATTCCCGTAGTGATCCTGCGACGGCTTACCGTCCATTTTATCCATTGCGAGTCGCAACTGCGCGATGGGGTCCGACATATCGGGCTGGAACTGATAATCCGCCATAGCTGCCTTCGTTGTGAATATCCGTCGTAATAGCTCCATAGCCAGACTCACTGCGAAATCGGGCGGTCTTCAGAATGACGCCTAACGGCTCTGCAACATAATCTCCTACGATACTATCGTCCTCCACATGCCGGCGTTTTCTTTTTGTAACCTTGATCAAGATATTGCTCGTGCCGACGACATCTCCTGGTATCGGATGTGCATAAGGGTTACCGTGGCGGAGGTTTAGTTCCAACAAAGCTTCGCTCCTCGCAGCAGTGCGCTTGAACGCATTCTCGAGTTTGGCTGTGCCGCCCAGGTTGCGAACTGCCACGGGGACGGAAGAAGGCTGCACGTAACCCGGATGTTCGACTGAATAGAAGTGAGTGGCAGGAAGTGGGTGCTCAGGTGCCTCGGTTGGTGAGGATGATGGTTCTCCAGTGTCCATGATGCAGACCACAGTGATTAAGGGAGTCTATTATTAGGAATCGCAGATGGCAATGGGTGTACCCAACATAAAGTGCAGCTAACAAGCAACCCTACCAACCTCCTGGACCAGACCCGTTAACTCTCACCGGCTTTCTTCTGCAAGTTCCTCCACGCTTTCAGAAGTTCCTGAAAACACCGGGAGAATGAACACCAACCTTGTCAGCTTCATTCTTACAACTTACTTGGTCTGCTAGATCGATACCAGCTTTCTCAAATTCCTCCTTGAGTTTCTTACCTGCCTTGCGGAAGTCTGAACTAGACATGAGCTGGAATATTTGCATCCTTGTTGGGCCCGCTGTTGGGTCGATTCCTGTATCATGTTCTGTAGCCCGTGCAGCGCACGTATGACACCAAATGCATACCCTTTTCTTGCATCAACCTCTGAATCTCCTCCAACGCTTTCACGGCTTCTGGACTACTCAACAGTTTTCGAATGGCGGGGAGGTTTTCCACCTCTTCGAAGCTGCCCAAACTCGACCCAAATTCCGACGGCGGTTTTATTCTTGCATGTACCCGGGGTGTCAACGAAAATGAGCGCTGGTACTGAAATGTGAGGTGGGATACTGGCTGCGCTGGCCGCCGTCGTACAAGCGGGACAAGGAGTTTGAGCGCGTTCATGTGGAAGCACGAAGTTTCACGCCACCGATCGCGACGCGTCATTGAAACACGGGACCTCACCATGGATTACGATTATTTCTCTATTGACGCGATTCTCGCAGAAAACCAGGCAAGTACTTTGTCGTGCAGATTTGTTACTGTTTCATATTATGGTACAGAAGATACAATGCACTTTCAAGATAGATGTACCAGGTATGGGGCATCTCGGTGGTGGCTCTGATAAGGATGTACGCTTCCTCAATCATCCAGGATCATGTCGCTCATTAAAGGCCTCTGACAGATCAAGGCGTTGACAAAGGTGCCACTCCCAATGTGGCTGGCGTATATCTTTCTCTACTCGTAGGGGTTCATCTATGCCACCTGGTCATCCGTTCACCCCAAGTCCTCGACAGCGACTGGGCTGATGTGGCCACACCGATGCCCTTTGGTACTAGAGTCAGAAACGCGCTCAAAGCAGAGCCCCGGAGCGTCAAGCTCTCCTCGCTCGTTGGCGCAGGTGGGCTATGGTATGGTTTTGGGAAGATGATCGCGGATATGTGAGTGGATCCACTACATGTCTGTCGGTGCGCTCATTTCAACCAACAGACTAACAGAAGAACAGGGCTTCGAATTGCAAGCAGTTTTGACGCAGGTGCGTATGCATAGGGTATCTCCTGGATCGTGGTGTGACCTCGGACAGACATTGCGGGGGCGTCTTACAGAAGTGATTGATCAAGCGCAGCACTTTGCAACGCTGGGACCTGCAGGAGGTGGTGGGACTAGCAATGACATGACGCAATCATTCAGAGAAGGTCTAGATGGGACGGAAAGAGAACGTGAAGTCAAAGCTTTTGAGTGCACAATACATGGGGCGCTGACATGTTTGCAGTGTTTTTATTAGCACAAGAAAGTGTCAGACAAACAAAACGATGGTATGAAGGCAGTGGGAAGGCGCGCCGGTAAATGGCTTGTAGTGATAAAGTAGAAAGGCCATGATACATCTTTGATCGAGTTGTTATCGGTCTTTTTTCTGAGCGACCTCCTCTGGTGAGACAGGCAACGTTTTCAGCTCTTGCACGAACCTGTGACAACATGGGTACGATCTTCACAAGGAGAAAGTACAGACATACCATTTCACGCTCGCCCACAGAGCGATCTCGATGGCCATTAGGATGAAGAAGTGGACATTGCCGTTCGTGATGTATGCTGACCAGACAAAGACCAGAAAGAGGAGCGCGAATGCGCAATCGACCGCCAGTAAAAAGGATGGATGGAGAGAAGAACCTGGCTGGAGAATAAACGAAAACACACCCACTACTTGGTCGGATTCAGGCATGCTGTGGTCAAGGACAAGTAGTACAAATACTAGTCAACAGTACTCTCATAATCTTATACTTTGAATTTCTCCCTGACCAGTTCGATGCAATTCCAGAACGGATGTGTGCGGGTCCGAATTCCCTTGGCCAGGTACTGGAACAAAGTCAGCAAGTCACAAAAACTTCTGCAAAAGTCCAACTGACATTGGAAAGTGGCGGAGAGCTCGAAATACTTTTCAGCGAAGAAGAGCACAGACTCTGGTCTTGGGACATCCTCAGAGCCATCGGGCTCGTCGAAAGCACTGGTAGGTGGTGTCCGAAGTACAGGGAGTCTGAGCTGATCTAGTCGAGTGTCGAAGACCACAAGACTCGTGCGCGAAGAGCTGTGTCTGTGATAAATACAGACTCTGGGGAAACAGGCCGGACCACACACTTGGAAGATTGTGACGACAGAAACTCGACGGTTGAAAGTGCATGGGTGATCAGCAAGAGATAGGAAGAAACCGTATGTCTTGAGCGGGATCTCAGGCGAGGGATGCAAACGCGGCATGTTGACTCACTCAGCTTGATCAGGAAAGAAGTATGCAGAAGGCTCGTGCAATACAAGGAGAGCCGGCGCCCGATCGAGTGTCAACTTTGGAGCTACTGGGACGGATGGGGTGGAAACGTCATGTATGCGGAGCATAGCCAGGACTGCGACAAGGTGTTTTGGGCTGGAGGGATAGCTGGGGAGGAAGGGGTCAGTCTGGTGGACATAGTGGCGAGAGCTGGAGCGAACAAGATGGTTACCCTGGAGCTCATACTCGCGACCGTGCCGGTTCGGGCGTGGGTGTTGAGCCATTCGTCGGTCTGGATGGCGTCGAGGAGAGAGCCGCGCGACGAGGAGAAGAGAATGGCGCTGTGTGGTGGCGGTACGGAGAGGGAGAGGTGAATCGGTGCGGAGGGGTTATGAGGGCCGTGGACAAGCAGGGATGTGAACGGGGGCAGGGACGAGAGATGCATCACGTGGTGAGCTGGCCATCCTGTGGTTTCCTAGGACAGCTTAAAAGATGGACGGCACCATGTCCCCTCCACCTCTCCCTTGACCTACCATGTCTGCCCTGTCCGCAATCCCCTATGCTGCCGCCCTCTTCCTCGACTCTGCTCAGGTCACCGCTCAGTTCACCCCCGTCCCATGGCTTGCCCCGGCCATCGGTCTCGTCAATACTATCATAGCCATGTGCAGGCAGGCTCATGTCAACAAGTACGTCGCTCTCCTTGCAATCTGCTCGCGATCTCTCACAAGCCGCTAGGAATGCCTTGAAGCAGCTGCAGGATCGGTGCATCAGCTTCCTGGTTGTCGTCCGACAGCACGGCGATGGTGCCCCCCCTCCAGAACAGCAGAGGTTGACTGTTGGTGTTCAGAGGTTTCCCCTTCACACTCTCAGACCATCCGTCAGTGCTGATGACGACTTATAGCACGCTCCGAAACATTATGGACCATTTAGATAAGTGGTGCTCGAAAAGCGCATTCGAACTCTTCATCAAGCAAGCAGATCTTGCGAATGCGATCCAAGACTGTCACATGGAAATCAACGACAGTTTAACCAAACTACAGGTCTGTCCGAAATATCATATCTTACCCTCACTCATCCCTCCTCCAAGCTCACGGCAGCGTTAGATACTGCCGTTTGGCAATCCGAGTTCATAGCAAACAATGAACGCGACCAGGCCGAAATTCTTCACTATCTCTCTGACATTCGGAATACCCAATCGATCATTGCCATGACCCAAGATCAACAAGGCGCCGACATAAAAGCCATCATGGCAATGATGCAACAGGTCAGTAGTGTCGTCGCTTCTTTCCACCCGCCCCGACCCTTTGATCGGCTCGCAGAATCTTTCTATCACTCCCGATCGTGATACCCAAGGACTCGGAACAAACTTGTATCGGATACAAAAGTCCACCGGAAAACTTCTTGCCAACATGCATCTGCAGCGCGGGGAAGTACGTCGAATTGGCCAATACCCAGTCAGTGGGACAGGTTCCATGGATATCTGGGAGGGCCTATACCTTAACGAAGAAAAAGTCGCCATCAAAATCCTGCGCGCCGTCCATTCGACTCCCAAGAGTTTGCAGGTGGGCTATCACCAACACTAGTTCACGTGTTTCCATGACACTCCTTGCAGCGGTTCAGACGCGAAGTTGACATCTGGAATAGGGTTTGGGAAACCGATCAAGGCCGCCACATTCTTCCTCTGTATGGGTTCTGCCAGAATGATGGGCCATTCCCGTATGTGTTCTCTTCCCCGGGGCAAGCTCTTCTTGACGTCACGACAGTTATGTCGTCAGTCCATGGCACCCGCATGGAACGGCTGACAAGTATGTTGCTCAGTACCCGGACGTTGACCACCTTGCGTTGGTCAGTTCCGATGATTATTCACTGTCGACCCGGTTCATTGGATAATTTCACAGATCCGAGGTATCAGTGCAGGGGTCCATGTCTTGCACACCATGAACCCACCCATCGTCCACGGAGACTTGAAAGGAGTGAGCATCGACTTCCACCCTCATCTTCATGCCTGACACGTGCTTTCAAGGCTAATGTCATTATCGATGCGGTTGGAAACCCACTTCTTGCAGACTTTGGTTTCTCGAGAGTACGTTGCCAGCAAGTGCGGAAACTTGACTCTCGTTCTAACACACTCTGTCAGGTCGTAGAGGATATAACTGGCGTACCGTTCACACAGTCCGCGGGGTGAGTGAACCTTGCCAAGCTTTTGTTTTCTTTGATGACGACGCTTGATTTTAGCGTCTCGAATTCTCAAAGGTGGCTGGCACCTGAGCTATGCTTCGACAAGGGTAGGCTCACCATGGCCGCTGACATCTACGCATTTGGGATGACCATGCTAGAGGTATATCAGTTCCCCAACGAGTTGGGTCAAGCACTCAATGACATTCTATTTAGCTCATGACGCATGCGATGCCTTGGGCGACCGTCAGACACACCACGCAAGTTATCATCAAGGTGGCTGACGGTGAAAAGCCCCCGAGGCCCTGCGATGATACTACCATTGTCAGAGGGCTCGATGATCATTTGTGGGACGTCATGCAAAGGTGCTGGGATGCAGCAGAGACCCGGCCAACCGTGACGGAGATTATGCAAATGCTATGAAGGTGTTCATTACGTAATCCCACTTGCTCAGGTCACTACGTCGTATTTTTACGAGTAGGCTGATACATCTAAACATGCATCCGTTCGCGTCTTATGTCCTACGAAATTACTACAAAGCAACTGGTTGGAACGAAGATAATTTATATGCTAATTTGACTCGGTCTTCCAGTGGTGGGTCCCTTTCACATGGCCTACCATCCATCCTAAAGTCTCGGGGACAGCAATATTGGATTTCAATGTCCCGCGCGGATTGCACCTTTCGATATCCAAATCGCCAAATCCGCTATTCAGCACCTCGTATTCCATGAATGCGATGCCATCGCTCAATGGCTCGGTGGGATACATCTTCACCTCATGCGAACTAGACATCAAAAACTCTGGACACGTCCGTTTCAAAGACATGATTGAACGGTTCAAATTGTATGGCACACCCAGGCGACCGGAGGGAAAGGAAGAATGGTTGGCAGGCGAACGCGTTGACTCAAGGGGTATGCGCTCCTCCTCCACTCTTTACACTCGCCATCTTGAAACATTGACCGACAGGGCCACTGTGACAGATTATCTCCTTTATGGTCGCATGTACCTCCCTTCCGGGCGATTGGATGCACTATACTCGACCCGGTTGTCCCCTACCGTACAGGCTCTGGTGGCTGCCATATCCGACCCCCGATCCAGCCTCACCGGAGAGGGCAAAGCGCGTGGAGAGAACGTGAGTAACATCATGTTCAGCTTGCAGCACGACATCGGAAAATGGTGCACCGAGTATACGTGGAGTGCTGAAGACGGGATGTGGGGAGTACGTGTCTTGCATAATTTCGGGAGGCTCGGAAACGCTTCGGAGTCCTCCGAGGATCCAAGTTCTTCAGTGGGTCCTCGGCCAAAACGTGTGGACGAAGAAGATGCTACTGGCGGCGGACTCAAGGGTCGTGTTTCCGCTGGAGCAGAATTTTATATCAGCGCAAAGGAGAAGAGTGCGGGAGGTACGTGCGAGCCTTTGTTCTGACAAGAGTATGCTTAGTTCTTCCTTTAAAGTGTCTACTGGAATACGGTTCACGACACTTCCAGACTCATCTGCGCCACAGTCGTCTTCATCTCGTGCACCGTCTCAGCCGCCTACCACAATCACAGCACTGTTCAATCCGATGATGGGCCACGTTTCAGCCGCGTATGCCGCCAAGGTTTCCCGGGACCTTTCGCTATGTTCAAGGTTTGATTTCAATGTCTATAGCTATGATAGCGAGTGGATCATGGGGGCGGAATGGTGGATGCGGCGTGCCCTCTCCCAACCAATCTCAGATACCGCTCCTGTTCAGTTTGCAGACAATGATCCGAGTCATTCGCAACAAGAGTCGCTTCCCTCGACGTCGGACATTCGCGGCGTTGTGAAAAGCAGGATATCGACCAACAATGTTCGCTGCCACCCGTTTCTTTTGTTGTGATGCTTCACTGACACGTCCCTGGTAGACTGTTTCATTGTTATGGGAAGGACGCCTGAAGCAAATGCTGATTAGCTTGGGTGTTGTTTCGGACCTGTCAAGCCGGTCCAAACCTATCAAAGCCATAGGACTGGAATTGTCGTATTTCAGCACGGGATAGAGTGTTCGTGCTCCTCCCGAGTCATCTGTGTGTTGACCAGCGACGAATACGAATTAGGCGACGTATGGTACACACATCCCGGTTCATTGAGAACAGAATACAAGTGTGATGGAGCAGGGATGAGTGGGTATATATGATTTAGCCTAGGTGCGACGAGATCGAGATTTATTTATCCGACTGAAGAGCATAAAAATGAAGCAAGTATTCTTAGAGCAGTGCGTGTAGATCAGTAGTCACGACGAGACGGTGGAATCTTTAGCGACGGGGATGGTCTGAGTACGTGAGGCAGGTCCTAGTCCACCAATCGTCCGAGCCAACTTGGAAATTGCTTCACCGCTTATGACGGGGCGGGAAGACTGTGGTGCTCGCGTGCCTGACCCTCCCGCAGGTGTGGAATGATTGCGAGCGTGAGTGTAAACATGTCTCCCAAGCGGCGAGGAGGCGCCCGATCGACCACGCCGATGAGGTAGTGAACCTGACGGCGGTCGACTTTCCGTCTGCGAGCGTGAATGGGTGTGGGGGACGGCAGACGTAGAGTGACTGGACAGTAGGTTAGGGGCTGAATGAGACTCCGGTAGACCAGGTACAGGTGCGTGGATCGAAGCAGCAAGGCCGCGTTCACTAGAGGACATACTGGACACTCTCTCCAATGCGAGACGTTCCTCCGCGGATGGCGCATGCATCGACTCATGCAATCCCTCGGTCTTTGTGTGGGCTTCTTCCTCCACCACAAACGTGTTAGGCTTGGAGGGGATATTGGAAGTTTTACTGATTGAGCTACCTCGGGCACACAAACTCTCTGTGGCTGCGATGGGTTTTGGGGGAAGGGAAGGATGTAAAGGAAGCCTCTCATCGGGAAGACTAGACGATACCGATTCTTCCACGCCAGTGGGCACTATAGCACATTGCACTGGAGGTTCCTCGGCGTCTCCTTGCGTAGGACTAGGGAAAAAGGAGGGTTGGATGGGCGACTCTTCTGCTCCCACAGATTGAGTATCGTATGTTTCCATTTCTCGCTCTTCTTCTTCGTGAACATCTGAATTTGGTTCTGGCAGCGGTTTCAGTGTGTCTGCCAGGATTGGGGAAATTTCCTTGCTCCGAGCTTCACCGGGGGGCGCACTAGCGAGTGTGGTTGAAACGCCCCAGTCGTCGAGATCTGGAAGGGAGTCATCTTCATCACCAGCCCAATCAATGTGACTGCCGGGAGTCGTCGGACGATTTTCAGCCATCGCAATGGATCTTACACGCTCCACCAATGCATCAATGTCATGGCGAATCTCTGCCTCATGAGCTGCTGCGAGATGAGGTGGAACATCTTTGCGCATGATTGTTTGGGATGCAGGCGTGGAACCAGGTCGAGACTTTTGTGTTTTGGCAGCACTTGGGAGAGACGGTTGCGTAGTCGAAGTGGAGACCTTTGTTGGCTGTGCACGGCGTCGACGGTTAGATCGAGACGGAGTGGGTGGAGCTGTTTGGGAGGATTCGGAAGGAGAGGCAGGTGCGACGACGACAGCGGGAACAGGTCGAGGTTGTTTGCGAGAACTCGGTTTAGGTCGGCCACCACGCTCGGCTGTTCCGTTGACAACACTCACTGATGCACCATTAGGTGTCACAGTAGAGGTCGATGCTGGAGGCTTGCGCGCGACAGAGGGCACTTTTGGTGACGGAGATGTTGGGCTACTGGCTGTATCTGGTTGAATGCCCCCCTTTTGACTCGAGTTCGTTGGCAGATGAGTTGCACCTCGACCGCCCCTGACACTACTACCTCGGCTGCTTTTTCCGCGACTAATTCCACGAAAGGCTGAGCCTCGTTCGCCTGCCCTCAGGTTGCTCCAGTCTCTATTTCGAGGAGAACCTTGGGTAGATGGGTTTGGATTACTTGATACGGTGCCGGAAGCTGGGGTGGTCATTGACGCAAACCACCGCAAGGCGGAAGTATTGATTACTCGACGTCGGGTAAAGCTGTTGACACAGACGGCGTTGAATTAGCATCGCGTTCAAACGGGGCATCAACGAGAGCGGGACGGACACTGGGACGAACTTCGGGGCAAGGAAGGTACCAAAGTCTGGTCGTGATGGTCAACAAAAATGTGAGCTGATGACGAGGAGTTGGTGAGCCAAACATGGCAAAGCAACGACTACCTTAGTCTCTCGCCCCATCATCAACGCGGGAAAATGTCCAAAGCATCCCAGCCAGAACTCAAAAAGGTTGGTCTGCCCGTGTCTATGGTCCTATATCACCCAGTTCAATCCTTTCTAGTTCATGGATAAGAAATTGTTCGTCCACCTGCAGGGTGGTCGTAAAGTTAGCGGTACTTTGCGCGGCTACGATCTGTTCCTCAACCTCGTGATCGACGATGCCCTCGAGGAGAGTACCCCCGCCCAAAAGCATCCAATCGGCACAGTGGTACTCTCCATATTTCTCTCGTGACTTGTCACATTCCATTCACCAATCTCCTTAGGTGATTCGCGGTAACAGCGTAACTTCTATGGAGATATTGGAGGCCATGCGGTAGGAAAATAGGAATAGACACGCTGATTTCAAATGCGTTCGTCAGTAGATGGTCCGTTCGCTTAACACGAGTCGTGACTAATGTCTATATGTCCACGCGATCACATTGTACACTGTAACAAAACACATAGGCGTTGTTACCACTGATCGATGCTATGATCATGTTTCGCGCATACGCTCGCCATTAGTATGTGTGCAACCAACTTGGATTTGTATGCTGACATGCCCAACGGCTTGCACAATGAGAGATGGTGAGCAATAACAGGTGGGATTGGTTCGATCTTTGAACCTGCTCGTTCACGGAAACCTGTACAATGAGTCCCTGCAGGAAGCTCCAATCAGAGCACTATTCTTATCCCAAAGCAATGTCGTTGCAGGTCGTGGCCCGTCCATTGGTGGAAGATGTGCAATCCTGATTTATCAACGCATCTCATACTACCGTACACCCATGATCTCCATCTGCGGTGAGCCAAATTTGCACCATCCATTCGAGTAAGCTTGATGGGGAGGCAAAAACAAAGACACCACTGAACATATTTTCACACTCTAGGTCCGCATGATCACCCTGACATCTGGTCAGCCGATGACTTTACCACGACGAGTTGTGTGAATAGGCATGTAGTCGAGGTCACGAGTCAACAGAACACGGTAGCTCGACCCGATCGTGGTACACATCACCATCAAATGCAACGAAGCAACTTGGGGCCTCCGAGTCTGGCGTAGTCACCGATTGTCGGCAAAGTTGAGTGTCTACCCTTTAACCATGACAAAGTATGGATTGACCATCCTCATGCTGTGGGCACTAGGGACGCGGATGCCTTGGGGTGTGCTTTGAAGGAATCACCCTTTCCTGGAAAGCGATGAACCTAAACATTGGTAGAGAGAAATCACCGTCTATTCCAAGGCTGTGTGTCTCCTGCTTTCCTATACGACTCGTCAAAAACAGTCGACCGGCTTTGCCATATGTCCACCTAGGACAAAATATTTCCCTGCTATCATTAGGGGTCATCTGTTTTCAGGAACCAAGTGATGATCATTCTGTTACAGTCTGTTTCCTGCCGACGCAGATTGACAATGGAGAGACTGTACCAGGGTCATGAAGGCCGTAAGGCGCCGGCAAAGGCGGATATGAATTGGGCAGTCGAGAGCCTTAAGCTTATCTGAGAATGCGGGTCATCCAACCAACTTCAGCGTTGACAGTACCACTCAAAGTTGTGAAGAAAAAAACGAGTTGGTAAATGCAACATTACATTGGACAAGATCATGTTCCATCCCGAAGTATGTTGAGGGGGATCGAGGCGTCCGTAGATCCTTCCACGTTGAGCGGTGCGTGGAGGTGTTCTGCAGTCTCGGGAAAGCTTTTCGCAAGCGCCTCGTTCAACAACCGGCGATAAGACTAGCAGAATCGAGGGTGAGAGATGGTTGAATCTCAGCTAAGCCGCTCACGTCGATAGCTGCTATCTTTCCGTTCATGAACTGGTTCTCGGTTGCCGCCCTCTCCAACCTTTCTTTGGTGAGTTGCATGGGGTTCCTTGCGTTGTCGATGTCTTGCAGCACCTGCAACGGAATCATCGTGCGCATATTCTGCGCCATGTCGTCGATCGTTGTGAGATGGTGAACCACCTCATTGCTAACAAGTTCATGAGTGGCGTACGAGGTGAGCCCGTGACGACATACGCTCGGAGGCCTACTTGCTTTCCCCCACCTGGCTTGTCACGCTCCTTGGTGGCATCACTGATGACGGTGGTGCCGAGGTTGTAAAGCACGTTTGCGAGTCCGTGCAGCTCAAGTTCCAGATCACCCTGCACACCGACAGGAGGGGGAGATTGAGACGGTCGCGGTGAATCTGGTGCTCGTGTAGACATTATGGTGGTAATGAATAGCATAGGTATTACATAGCCATGTACATAGGGTTAGGGTTAGAACAAAAAAAGAGCGAAAAAAATAAATAAATATGGCCTACCCAGCCAGAGTGGCCGTGGCAGGACAGGAAAATATTGAGACAGTGCATGAGCCGAAGCCCATACAAACTGCGATTACCCTCTGTATGGACAGGGTCGCCGTGCTATGGAAGATCCCCACGGCCCGCACACCCGGGTACATGAAAGGGCGTGCGCCATCAAGGTAAGTATGAGTTGTTATCTTGTTTGCCCTCCCCTTATATACCCCTCAACTCCGCGCACGGACCAGTTGCTAAAAAAGGTAAATTACAGTCGGGGATGTGGCACGCCGTCGGCTTGGAACCACGCCAATGAGTGGACTGGCAGACGAGCTTCTGGCAGATCTCGACGGCCTCTCGGACAATGATAATGGCGGCGCGTACGAGGAAAACCAAGACGATTCCATTCCGACCACCGGCTCGGCCCCCAATGGACTGAAGCGCAAGGCAGAAGGCGACTTGGACATGTCTGAAGGTGAAGGGGAAGAGGAAGAAGAAGAAGACGCCGCGGAAGAAGGTTCCAGTGGCGGTCTCGTCCTTGTGGGCGGCGTAAAACCTGCAGAGGAATTGGACGCAGAGGATGTGCAACAAATGGATCTTGGTGCAATAGAGGACGTCAGTTCGATAGCCAAACTCGAAGGCAGCAAGAGGATGTCCGACATATTGAAGGCGAGACCTATTCTCTACCTTCGTCCTGCTGCTGATGTTGTACCGTGCAGGAAATTACCAAGTATCAAGCGAATCCCAGTTCCGCAGACGCAATGTCCCTTCCTGCCCACTTAAATCCAGAGTATACGCTCATCGTGCAAGCAAATAACTTGTCTGTCGATGTTGACAACGAAATTCTCGTAGTGCATAAAGTATGTCACTAGCAGGCATGGTGTACACTTCTTCTGATTACTCGTCCCCAAGTTCATTCGTGACCACTACGCGCCCAAGTTCCCCGAACTTGAACAACTAATTCAAGATCCCACCCAGTACATACGAGCAGTGCGAATTCTTGCCAACAACGAGGTCTGTCCGACATTTCCACCTCCGGGGATCATTCTCATTTTCAACTACCTTAGGATCCCACAAAGGTGGATTTGACTGGCGTTTTGCCTGCTGCCGTGATCATGAGTGTCTTGATCACGGCCACTACGAGCTCAGGTCAACCCCTTTCAGACCCGCAATGGAAAGCTGTTGAGCGAGCTTGTGATTTGGCCGACCGTTTGGAGGAGACGCGCAAAGCTGTGAGTTGCATCCTTCGCAACCCACGCCTCCTCTCACTCTCGCAACTCCAGATATTCATGTACGTTAGCTCGAGAATGAATGTTCTTGCTCCCAACCTATCAGCTATTGTTGGCACTACTACAGCCGCCAAATTACTCGGTGTCGCAGGTGGCCTCGGTCCTCTAGCCAAAATGCCATCGTGTAACGTTCATGTTGGTCATGCTATGACATATCGCATTGCATTTGGCTCATCATGCCCTTCATTCAGCTTCTTGGCGCTCAAAAGAAAATCACGTTAGGATTCTCCACTGTTACCCAACGACGGCACACAGGTTTCGTGTTTCAATGTGAATTAGTGCAGCAGACACCTCCGGAATACCAGCTCAAGATTCAGCGAACCGTCGGTGCAAAATGTGTGCTCGCTGCTCGCATGGATCTTGAACGAACCCGAAGAGATGGTGCGTATATTCTGAGAGCGAGTTGGTAGATTCCTGGTATTGAAGACTGCTTAGGGTCGTACGGTCAGGACCTCCGGGATAAAATTGAGAAACACATCGATCGTCTCGCAGCTCCCCCACCCGCCAAAATCACTAAAGCACTCCCTATTCCCAACGATGGACCGAAAAAGCGGAGAGGTGGGAAACGGTCTGTTCCGTTGTCCTCACCACTCACCGTCGGGCCTGACGCTTCGTTTCTAGGGCACGTAAAGCCAAGGAAGCGTACGCTCAGACCGAGTTGCGCAAACTCCAAAACCGCATGGCATTCGGGGAGGCCGAGGAGGAAGTTGGCGCATTCGATCAAACAAAAGGTCTCGGCATGATCGGCGTTGGAACAGGCAAGGTTCGGGCTGGGCTCGGAGAGACCAAGAGTCGAGGCAAGCACCATTCTTGCTGATTTGATCCTTTCTTTGCTAAAGCCAGTGAAGCGAAATTGTCCAAGGCAAACAAACTGCGGACGGCCACTTTGACGCGGGCGGCACAGAGCGGCTCCACGACATCAGGAACGGCCACTTCACTGACAGTGACTCCGGTGCAAGGTTGGCCGCTGGTGGTTATATTTGTCTGATTTCAGGCTGACTGGATTTCAGGCTTTGAGCTGACCAATCGTGCCGCGGCAGCTCAGCGGGTCAAGGAAGCCAACGAACGGTGGTTTGCTGCCGGGAGCTTCTCGTTTGTGGGGCAGAAGGGAAATGGGAACAAAGGATGGCTTAAACCCAGACCCCAAGATTAATCAATATTACCAAAATTCATAGTGATTCGATGCCAAAACGAGGATTGTGTGATGTACTTACATACAGCAGTCGCAACTATGAGAAGCATAAAATGCGATAGAGGTGAGAAAGAATACAGAGCATGTCGCTGGAATACAAAACATAAAAGCGATCCACTAGCTTACGGTGACTGAGCGGGATGAGCGGTGGCGACAGTCTCTCCCGTTGTGGAGCTCGTCACATCAATGTAGCCCGCCTTTTTTGGGTCAGCTAGGCTATTCCGTTTGGAACGATAGTTCCGAATAGCGGAACGGATGGCATCTTCGGCCAACACTGTGGGAAATGAAGCATATCAGATAAGAAAAATACCCGTCGCGGTGAGAAAATACTCACTCGAGCAATGGAGTTTCACAGGCGGAAGACACAACTCCTTGGCGATATCCGTGTTCTTGATTCTGGAGGCTTCATCGAGAGAAAGACCCTTGACTCGCTCGGTCATGTAAGAGCTGGAAGCAATGGCGCTCCCACAACCAAAAGTCTTGAACTTGACATCACTGATGATGCCATTCTCGTCGACACGAATTTGAAGTTTCATGACGTCTCCGCAGCTGGGTTAGGAAAATGTGCCATTCAGCGGTGTGCGCGACGAGTGGCAGGATGGGTTACATACGCAGGTGCTCCCACAAGCCCTGTCCCGACGTCGACATCGTCCTTGGGAAGAGAGCCCACCTGAATGGCAAGAAAGATGAGCGTTCCCGCGCTAGAAGTGAACGGTGGCAACAGACGTTACGTGGGCTCTCGTAATGAGAGATGACCTTTTCGTGGTAAGCACGAGTCAGGATTGGAGCGACGCCAGCACTAGATGGCTTTGATGCAGCAACAGCGTTGAGAACGGTCCTTGAGAGTGCTGAGCGGAACATGGTGGGCGCTGAGAAAGTGACAAAGCCACTTGTTGTGTGATGTCAACAAGTCTCGTCTGAGCTCGAATTGAGTTACATGTTTAGCACATCCTCGACGACATGTTCAGCGATCCCAAGACTTGCAGTGAGCCCGGGACTCTCGATACCCAACAGGCTCACCATCACCCCCCTCTCTCTCTCGTCTGCGTAGCTTTTCCGTATAACAAAGTCTTGGAATCCTGACAACACAAGCTTCGGCCGAACACCCACATAGTCTGGCCTGAATCCTTCCAACGCCACCCCAGGCAGATACTGCCTCACCGCCCTGTGCATCTCTTCTAGCCGCGACTCGCTGGGCACCAGGTACTTGGTCCAAAAATCTGCCCTCTCCTCCTCGTAGCAAAAGTCGGGTCTGTCCGACGGTGGTAATATCCACTCCAGGTCGGGCCCAAATCGGACCCTTCCTTGCAAGTCAAGCGTCAAGTGTGTGCCGAGAGATTGGAATGCGTGCTTGTTGGGTCCGCTCTCGGGACAAGGGTATATAAGGTGGCTGACGCTGGAAATGCCCGGTCCACCGTATGCTGCGTACGAACCACGTGCGAAATACATCGGAATTCGACAAGACTCGGGGAGAAGAGAATTGAGAACGAGACTGGCAGACAATCCAGACGCGTTGATGAGCGTCTTTGCAAGGAGGGCGTCTCCTTCCTGTGCATCGCTGGACACAGTCTGCACCACCCAGCCGTGCACCTCCCCAGTGCCTTTGTAAGGATCCACCCGGACGACGCGTGTGGAATACACGACCTCCCCTCCTTCAGATTCCAGTATATCTTTCTCGAGACTCTGCATCAATGCATGGGAATCAACAATACCTGTCTCTGGACTCCAGAGGGCTGTGGTGATGTCGTTCGACAGGTCAGGTTCCAATTCGCGCGCATGATTTCCGTTCAAGAGGGTGGTGGGGAGGACCGGCTCGCACGGTGGGTCCAATGCCGAGTGAGGTGGCCACGAAAGCGAACGAGATTTCTCAAACAGGCCTTCGACGTACGACCGTTGACTCTCATGGGCAACCACGAGCTTTCCCGTTCTGCGATACGGGATGTTGTACTTCTTGCACCGTTGATACATCAGGTGACGTCCGCGCAGGCACAGTCGAGTCTTTAAAGACTCGGGTGGGTAGTAGAGACCTGTAAAGAACCATTGTCACAAGGCTCAGCGCTCGTCGCAGAGTCATACCTGCATGAATGACTTCCGAATTTCGAGAACTATCGTCACGTTGTGAACCAAGGATTGGATCGGTCCATATCCAATACACAGAGCATACCTGATTTCTTCGCCGCATCGTACATGCCTTTCCACGAGAAACGTAGACTTTGTCGGGAATCGCTCAGACAGCCGTTGTGCAATAGCTAGGCCAACCACACCTGGCGGCAGATTAGGGGTTCCGAATGTCTAGGAAACAGAAGTAGTGTGTGATCCCACCTCCTCCGATGACGAGAAAGTCCACCGCCGCATCGGGACTCTGATTGTAATGTTCGTGTCACCGAAAGCACTAGTCAACGATGGTAGACTGACCTTGAACTTGAACCTGCCTGACGAGTTTAGCGCAGCTTTCAGCCCTCGTACAACCAGGGGAGCCATCTTTCATCACGGGGGAGCTGAAAAAAGTGATGTGAACATTGCGGATGCCAGTGGTAACCGGTTTCCGGCTAAGCGTGAATCCCATCTTACTTATCATCCAACTACTACCTCAACTGCTCAGAGCATAATCGTGTGGAGCATGGCCTCACAGGTTGGACCGCAGCCAGCGCACGTCGACTTTGAGGAGACGCTGGCATCTCTAGAGTCCCTCCCGTTGTTCATGAAGTCTTTGCCTAGCGAGGGCTCGGGTGATATTGCCATCCAAGCGTTGCAGAGCCTCGCATACGACGGTTCACCCGACGGTGTGTCCAACCAACTTCGCTTGCCAGTTGGTGGTTGACAAGTCTCTCAGAGAATGCTCAAAACTTCAAGGAGCAAGGTGGCGCC
>JBBPTB010000052.1:0-50888 GCA_038093875.1 Boletus tylopilopsis | reverse complement strand
TGTCTCCATGGGAGTGTCGGTGGTAGAGGGAAGGGACCATTGGGCTGGTGCTACAGGCACTGGTGCGGCGATGGCAAGGGGAGTAGCAGGGCTCCATGCTAAGGGAGAACCTATGGTCCGCAGTGAAGCAGGTGTCCTCTGGGCAGGTGGAAACAGAGCAGGGGAGGTGGAGATCGAAGGTCCTGCTACTCGGCGTGGTCATGTGGCCAGAGAGGCTGTCCCTTCTGAGGATGGTGATACTGGGCTGGCCCCAGTGCACGTTCGTGGCCTAGAGAAGGCTGGCAACTCTCCCAAGAGGGGTGGTGTCCCTGTCCGCCATAAAGTGGACGTCGAGGGTTCTCCAATCTGGCTTCCTCCAGGGGTATGGGAAGAAGGTGGTGGGGTTGGAGTGATGGATGGCCCAGCAGCTGTTGGCTCTCTCCCGGGTGGGGAGTCCTTGGTGGGCGATGGTGCCTGAGCGGTGGCAGACGAGCTAACAGGGGACAGGTGAGGTGAACAACCGAGGAGGTCATCGACGATGGGAGTTGCCCTTCAGGCGGTGGTAGAGGGAGACGGGTACGGTGGCAAATCATCACTTGCCCTTCCTTCAGACAAATTCCTTTCTGCTACTTCTCACTGTTTCTCTCTATATCTCTTTCTTTCCTCCTCATCAGGCCCAAAGCAGCGAGGCCGAGGGCGGTAGTCCGGGTGGTCCTTGGTGAGCAAGTAGAGGACCGGAAGTGGAGTCATGTCTTCCATGGTTGGCGGGAAGTATCGGGGGTTGAGACCTACTGTTAGATAACAGGGTCTAGGGGGAAAGCTAGTTCTTTTGTTACACTTACTGCAAGCACATGCCCAGGCAGAATAAATGCTAGTCGAAGAGAGGTCAGATCAATAGTAGACCGAAGGCAATCCTTGTGCACTGCGAGCGAGAGGCCCAGCAGAGTGCGCATCCTGTACACAAAGTAAGGCCAACAACCAGTCAAGGTGTGACCTACGACAAGCTCGACAACTGAGGCGAGCGAGGAGTGCTTGGAATGATAGCAAGGGTCAAGAGGAATGAAGTCTTGACATCCTATCACCAGTACACCAGTAAAGCAAGTAGATTGCAAGGGCACACTAAGTGCGGGGAGTATTGCAGTGATACAGGCATAGAACTAGCTTAAGGTCTCTAGCTAGTACTCTGGGGTTTATATACTATACCTGAATGGTGCACAGACCATCAGGGCTAAGGGTCCTCCTAGAGAGGAACAAGGGCCTTCCCACATCAGGAAGGGGGCGAAGGGTAAATGGGATCCTGCTGTCAAGGAAGGGCAGAAGTGGTCATGGAGACCAGTGGGATCAAATGGGAACTCTAGGTGAAACATGAACCTAGAGTGACACATGCCCTAGATGGCTAAAGGGTCCATTGGGTGTACACAGCTGAACGGAGGGTCAAGAATGGTGCTCCGCAGCAAAGGGGAATACAAGGGTAATAGGATCCACTGTCTGGGTGTATGAGGATCAACGAGCGTAGTGACAGCAGATCAGGAACATATCCTAGCCGCAACGGGAATACTCTCATCCGTTCGGTGGTACAAGGGTCACAATGGCGATCAAGTGTCATCATGAGTCATGCTCCAGATCTAGGCATCGGGAGCAAGGCAGTGTCGTGAGGCTGAGGGTCCAGGGTTACCCCTCAGGTGGTGGTGTGGCCATTAGGGAACAATGGCAGGTTGGTGGTGTACTCCTCTATGAGTACTGCATAGGCGAGTGTTACGCTTACCGCGTTGAGTCGACTCCTGGAACACGGAGTCGACAGAGAGCGAAGTAATAAGTGAAAGCGGAAGCGAGAGCAAAGAGCAAAGCGAGTATGCCAAGTAGCAGGAGGCCCGTTTGATAAGGCAACAGCTTGGGCAAGCACAAGCTGGCGCTGCCTTCCGCACTCTTATAAGAGCCTATTGGAAAGGCGAGTGGTCCCGGTTCCACTCGGATACGGTCGAGGCAAGTCAAGTCCCGCATGGAACGCGCGAGGAGAGAGTTCCGTCGAGAGGGAGTCGGTGCAACGCAGTGTATTGTGTAGAACTAACTTAGGGAGCTCTACTACTGCGACAAGGGTTTATATACTAAGTCAGGCGGCGCACAGACCGTTGGGTAAACAAGGGCGTCGCCTAGCGACGGTGAGAAGATCTATGGATCAATGGAGTCCCGCTGTCAGGAAGAGCGGAATGGACGGGACATCGGGAGGCAAGTGTGAAACACGGAGCTCCGCTGTCAGGAAGAGCGGAACAGACAGGGACAGCGGAGAGAGAGGAATACTACTAGGATGACCCTACGAGTCTGGAGTGACTCGTGGTCGTACAAGCTCGACAGTAAATGACTAAGGGGGAAACATCGGATGGGGTCGGATATCCCATTGTGAGGAGAGGACGAGTCCAATAATGAAAAGAAAAAGAATCCGGTATCCGGTAACCCGTACCCGGTATCCGGTTGTCCATAACAGCGAGCTCCCAGAGCTCCCTAGGACAGAAGGCGTCTGCTAGGCCTTCATGTTGTAAGCATGTCCCGTCCATCAAGGGCAAATAGTGAAGAAATGAAGAAAACAAACTGGGGTTCCAGAGGGTCCAGTCTGGTAACCAGGGAAAACCGTAACACCTTCCTGATGTGGGAAGGCCTTTGTTCCTCTTTAGGAGGACACCCTTAGCCCAGATGGTCTGTGCACCATTCAGGTATAGTATAAAGACCCAGAGTACTAGCTAGGAACCTTAAGCTAGTTCTACGCCTGTATCACTGCAATACTCCCTGCACTTTAGTGTGCCCTTGCAATCTACTCGCTTTACTGGTGTACTGGTGATAGGACATCAAGACCTCATCCCTCTTGACCTTCACTATTATTTCAAGCACTCCGCTGGGCCTCTCACTTGCAGTGCACAAGGATATCCTTCAGCCTACTATTGATCCGACCTCCTCTCAACTCATGCCTATTCCACCAGGGCACGTGCTTGCAGTAAGCATAACAATATGCATCATGTCTTTGTAAATGATCTGGTGGTGGTGAGGATCATGCTGACAGTCTCTCCTTGGCCACCCTCTTTTGCCTTAATAACCATGCAGTACATCCCTAGCTTGGATGGGGTATAAGGTGTCAGGTGCCTTTCATGGATGTTCACATTCATGTTTTGACTGCTAGGACTCTTCAAAGTGAGATGGACAGCAAGGTGGGAAGAGGGGACTGGGTTTCCAGATGATTGGAAAGGGTTGGGAATGTTTGGCATAGGTGATTCACATAGCCACCATGCCAAGTAGCATCTACCCAGAATATCTCATGATGTGTCTTAAGGACCTCTCTAACCTCAGGGTACAATATGAAGTCCAACACTAATATAAGAGTTTTCATCAATGCAGGCCATTCAGCAAGGGGAAGACACTTGACTTTCTAATGGTTTGTCAGAGCCAGTGGTAGACCTGATGTTGTCAGCATTGACTGTCCAAGCAGAGCCTGTTGATGGATCTGAAGGTTCAGCACCTGGAGTAGGGGGAGGTGTTTTCTGCCAAACAGTTCTGTCCAGGATGTCACTGTGTCTGAATGCAAGCAGTGATCCAAGATGCTGGGCATACATCAGATTAATTATGCCACTCAATGTGGTGGTGTGACCCCTGTGATAATTAGGTAAGGCATGTGAAGATTGATCCAAACCAATTCTTACCTGACAATGACATCACCTAATGCATATCACTTCAAATGTGTGTCTGATAGCCATCAGGGTGAGTGGATACTGTCAGCTCCTCCACAGTCACTTAAGCAATGAACAGCCCTCTACTACATGCACAAAGTGGGATGGATCCATCAAGATTTCAGCACTGCCAATGCATTGTGGTGCACACAAGATGGACAAACCACATCCATTGGCAAAGTGACTGATTTGGAATATGCACAAAAAGTAGACCACCAAGGCACCCATGCAGTTCAAACAGTATGACATTTTTGAATATGATATGTTGCATGCTTATGATTGATAGGGAACAATGAACTTTATGGCTATTGAGGTGGAGCATGGAACCTGTCTTTTTTTGCCAAAAACTGGTCCCAGCATCATTCACCCCCCACTGCATATGAATTTCTTGCATGACCTTGAAGCAATGTGGTGGGCCACAATATGGGTTCTCTTCTTCCACACTTCCACAGTCTCACCAACCAAGAAGCCTGGTGACCAGATGAACAAGTTCTATGGTGCATTTCCTAATGCAATTAGGCAATCATCACGTTTCTTGTTCTTCCTCTTTGATACAGAACATTGGGCTGCCTATCAAACTCTCTCAGCAGCATACAGTGGGGCATGTAATGGAATCATCACACTGGCTGATGATCTTCAGGAGTGGTACCGCAAGGTGGAGAGAGTATCTCCTCAGGACATTGATGCTGCCCTTGTGGAGAGTGTACACAGCAAAGTGGGAAACATTCTGTCTCATACCACCAAGGAGTTGATGAAGACCAACATCCACTTGCAACCTCTACATCAATACATCCAGTCTCTGGAAGACTCAAAGGAGAGAAAGGCAGAGGATGAAGCTGTTGATCCAATGCAAAAGACAGCCAAGAAGGATTAAATACTAGTTTTTGTGAATACATAGATACATTGTCTTGCCCTGTCAGCTATGTTGTCTTGTACATGAATTGGTGACCATAAACATGCTCCATTCAAAAAGGGCAGCCTCGACACTGTAGGTTATCATACAGCACATCCGCTGCCACAGCATCGTGATCGTCCTAGTTCGCCATCACTACATTTCTCTGTAACGGGTAGTAAGCATGATTCAGACTGCCATGTCACTCACTCGTCGAGGCTATTATTGCACTCCGTTTACCAACGCGATACCTTATTGTTTATGGCAGCTACTGCATGCACGCCATCTATCAATGCCAGCGAGGTTGACAAATCAGCTGCGCTCGCGGTCTGCTCGGCTATGCACACATACCTCTCTCTTCCTGCTTGGCCTCGAGTCGCGTGTGGAGTACATCCAAACTATCTGTCGAGTTCTCAGCCGCTCATGGTAAGGTCGAATTGCACAGACGGTCTCCAGCTACAATTTGGTCAGTCAAACGGTTGCTTGAATACCTGAGGGAAGACCTTCAGTCACAAATCGAAGCTCTCCGTGATATGCATCGTGCGCTGGAACTGCATGTCGGCGCGTTTGTTGGCATCGAAGACTGCGTCCACTGAGTGGCGTCCATAACTCACAAGCTTGCCCTTGCCAACGACGAGTTCACGAAAAGTGCACGCCGCCAACTCACCAAGGCCAAGCGTTCCCTCGGAACCGCGACGACCCTGGTAGAGGCGGGCGAGGTGATATAACGCTCGGAGGTGCTCAAGACAGAGATCGGAAAGACGAATCTATGAGAAAAGGCCGCAAAGGTGTTCCGCACCTTCAACCTTGCCGACATCAGTGAAGGGATCACCAAAGGCGAAGTCGTCCGACTGTCTGTCAAAGCCAACGTTTTCATCCACCTGTTAACGCACTTACGTTAACGCACGCGGCCGTTTTATGCCGATGTGCCTCGTCAAACGCCCGAACTGGTTTCGGCCCGCACGTCCTAATCATCTCTGCGATCTGTGGATGACCCTCGAACCGTTTCCGTCACCCCGACGGTGTGCCACACCAATATCGACATAATCTTTGCACCCTATGCGCGAATTTCCGAGACGGAGATAGATGTATGCCTTATGGCGAGTCAGCAACAATGGTGCAATGTATCAGTGGACTCAGACTTGAACGTACCTGGGTGCCGTTGCGTATGGAGTTATGGTCCGTATTACGATGAGGTACGTGATATGGCATTGAGGAACTCCCCGGCGGTGAACACGATGATGGCCTGAAAAGAACTTAGTAATTAGAATGCATGCAAGACCATTAATGCTGACCTTGATCAGCAGTAGAAAGGCAGCGTGAGGTGAGAGGGTGCGTGCGAAGGCGAGGTCACAAGCACGATATCCCTTGTCCCTTTTCTCGATGCCGACATGCGCTATACTCTAGCCAATGACAGACGGTGGAATCTCGATCTTAGTAAATATTGGTGTCAGCGTGAACATATTCCAGAGTGAACAACCGCCCACCTTTTCGACATGTTCGAGAGCTGTATCTCACTCTTGAAAACGTGTGCGCACAAGGGCTCCCTCGAGCGTTCTCGGAGTAGTCGGGAACCGCCTCGAGGACCCACTCGAGCGGTCCTACCGAGTTGATGAATCGACGGGAAAAGCGATGGGAACGACGGTCGACGCACGCCCCCTCCTTGAGCCGCTTTGCAACCTCTCCGCGTCATCAACTGGCCTGCGAGCGCAACCATACGCCCACACACATTCAGCATCCTGGGAGTTGTCAAGGAACATGAACGAAGGCGTGGCCGACATGTTGCGCACGTAAAACGTGGGTACGGGGTTCGAATTGGCGTTGGGCGACGTCGTAAACTGTTCCAAGTTTGCCTACATGCAGCGGTCAGTGTGCAGAATGTGACCGGTTTGCTTGAGGTGCCGGAGAACGTTGCCTTGTCCGCGTCATCGGCATACCAACTTTAGCGAACACCTTGAAGGGGGGGGAAGTCGTGGACAGCGAGAAGAATGAAAAATGAGGGCTTGCATAGCAGTGACTAGAATACGATTACTAGACAAACGAGCATCGGGAAGCGCATACGAGTCAATGAGCGAGCCAAGTTGGACGTGGGCATGGCGCAGATTGACACGAACCGGACTATGAAAAAAAACGGAGCTGGGGGTTCTCATAAATGTAAACGGTGTTTGGGCGTTCGCTGAAGTGACCGCCGCATATGCATGATCATCGTCTCTGATGCCTATACTCACGATGGCGCCGGAGACGAGTAACAAGTCTTGGTATCCTGCGTTGCTCCATGCTTGGTTAATACGAGGTATCGAAAGCGGACGTCGGCAGCGCAACGCGCCGCACTGTATCCTCGACCAACACCTCGGCCGACTCGAGGATCAATCGATCACTGACAGGCGCACGAGGCTTTCGGGATGACCCTGGAGGGTGAGCGCTTGAGCACCCGAATCGATCTCAGTAAAATGCGCCGCGCGTCGGATTCGAACTGCTCTTCTTGGGGAGGCGACGCCCTGGTCGTGCCCATTGGCTGTCGAACCGAGCTGATAGAGATAGTGTTTCATTGGCAACATCGTAGGCCCATCAACGGTACGGGGCATCTTCACAACCATCTGATGGAAGAATACACCGTCACCCAAGGTGATCATTCCGACTCGTGACGAGCTACGGATAATCTCATCGCAGGGGTATGATTTCAATGCCTCGGACTCCACAGCAAAGTCGAGATATCATTGTTTCAGAGCCCCGTGGAGAATGTCAAGATTCGGCCGTTCCTTCGCCGACCCAAGACCTTGTAGACACTTCCGTCGAGCGGTGGATAATAAAGCGCAATTGAGACGCCACCGTGGCAAAGAGAATATTGCAGTTGTAACCGAAACCGAGGCGAGACCGAGATGCAGCCGAGAGTATGTCACGACGCTCCTCGCTCGTAGGTGTGTCGAGGAAGCACAGAGAGACATGACATGGGCATTCGTGGTCGTCGTGGATGATACCGTACTCTCACTTTGATCCAACTCCCAGCACGCCCCAAATCGCCTTTCCAATCTTCCCAACGCCATCACACGCCAGCCCATCTGCATGATGTCTTCCAGGTATACCCCCCGCACGCAAACGTGCCTCACGGACAAATTCCTCGCCCAACAACTTGACGCGCGCGTCGAGCACCAGGTTTATGATCTGCTCTGTGAACTCGGGGTGTCCCTGTAGCGTCAAGACTTGAATGGACGTCAACGCCACGTTTGGGTTTGGCGCGCCGGAATCGAGATTGGCCGGGATAGGCGCCGAAGAGGGGTCGAAGATCACCATGCCTTGGTTGGGCGAGATCTTCGTTGAACCGAGGAGGTGTGCGTTGGGCGGGGACGTCGGGACATGGTCTCTGTGCATTTGTTGGATATCCTAGGCACGATGCGGGTCAGTACCGGTGTCGTCGCTTGGCGTCGAGGAGCACGCACGAGTTCATCGGAGCCAAAGATGGCCTTGCCGAGGGGGGTGAGCTGGACGGTCGTCACGGCGACCTCCCAGAGGCCGTTGTTCTGCACGCAGGACCCACCGAGGGCCCTAGCGACGATTTGGTGGCCAAAGCAGATACCTGGGTAGGTTAGGGAACGGCGAGCGCGAGGGAAAAGGAAAGGGTTGGTTTACCGAATATCTTCATGGAGGGTTTCTCGTTGACGATGCGCTTGACGTACGCGACGAGCTTGTTGATCCATTCAATGTCTTCATAGGCAGATGCACCTGGGAAGTACGATCGGATGTGTGACAAGGGGAATGGAGGGACGGAGACGAACGAGAGCCGCTGATCAAGAGACCGTCGTAGTGTATGTTGTCCGGGGGGTATGCCATGTCCTTGAGGACATCGTAGCCGTCGAGAGTAAAAGTGACATCTACTCATCGTGCATCAGCGACCGCCGCCGTCGCACTGCGGGCCAACGCGTACCCGAGGTGATCCGTGCGAGCGACGAGGACAAGAGGTTGTGGAATACGGCGGTGTAGTCGCCATAAGTGGCCTTGAGCGGTGGGGTGAGCTCGTCGCAAACCAACAAGGCGAGTCTGATGGACATGGTAGTAAGTAAACGAGTTAGTAACCTACTCTTGTCACTCGTCCACCACCATGAGCGAAGTCGTCAACGTCCTCGTCGCCTTCGCCGTCATCGTATTCATCTTTCGATGGGCCACGAATTCAGGTCTGCTCGCCAAATTGTAGCTCTCGTCGCCGCTCACGCTCGTCCTCGCCAGGTTCAACCTCGTCCGACACACGATCAACCACCGCCACACTCGGCTTCAGGCCCAAGCCCGTCACCCAGGACATGGTAACTGGTCCTCCACGTCCTCGCTCGTATCTCCGACTGACCCCCTCACCCCAGGTCGACCAAACCCACACCATGTTCCCCGACATCCCGACGTGCGTATGAACCCACCCCCGTCTCGACTCGGCTCACATCTGGCACACCCACCCCTCAGAGACAACATCCGCTACGACCTCTTGCGCACCGGCAGCGTCGAGCTCACCTCGAATAAAATTCTCGAACGTGGGTACCTCGAATCAGTACGTCTTTTTTCTTTCTTTCTTTCTTTCTTCTCCCTCTCTTGGCTCGAGTCTGACCTCGCAACTAGCCACCACCTGCCTACTTTACGCTCTACCCACGTCCAGACGGCCAGACCGACGGCCAACGCAGACCTCCCAGTACACGCCCAACACCCGCCACGACCACCGCACGCACGCCATCCCTCATTGACCGTTACCACCTCTCACAAAAGATAGCTCAAGAGCCCAATACTACATCGGATCAAGCCTTTACGGACGTGGGCGGAAAAGCCAAGTGGGAAGACACGCCCGAGAAGCGCGAGGCCAGTCTGAGGGAGCGCAAGGCTCAGATGGTCATGGCTGCCAGACAGTCAGTCGTCCCAGTTTTCCTCCTCGGCTTGTTCCTCACCACTCTGATTCGACTAGGCGCATGTTGGCACAGCAGCAAGAGAAGAATGGCTCAGCCTCATGACGTTCGTCTATTAGAACCTTCCGACTTGATACCGCACCGCTATCCTAATGCTCCCATTTGATTGTGACCAGCGTAAATGGTTAATAAACTACAGCAAAGTGCGCTTTAAAAGTTGATCTTTAACTATGGTACTATAGAAAAAAAGAAAGGTTCCAATGAGAAACGTCCCTATTGACTGAATAACAAGTGATCGTGCGATGCACCAGTAAACGGAAAGTAAACGAGGGATGGTAAAGTGAATGAATAAAACTACAGTGATTATACCAGTAAATCAGGGTAACCTTGCACGTCTAGAGTCCATATCCATGTTATTGCACGATGGCCTCGGCGGGCTGGAGTACGAAACCGGGCTTCTCCAATGATGGATCCTTGAGGGCTTCCATCCTCTCGACACCACCGATCCCTTGGACGGAGGGCCGCGTACCCGATCTCTTTCGAACGTTGCTCAGTTCCCGGATGCTCTCTGGCCGCTTTAGAATGGCGTCGGCAAGTACATCGTTGCTAAAAACATCCTCTTCTTCCTCCCAGGTATCTTCGTCCCCCGAACCGTCCCAATCGCCTAATGAGGAATCGTCTGAAGCACTCTGGGCATTTTCAGCGCGTCGCCGCCGCCGCCGGCCCCTCGAAGATGACCCAGATGCCGATGAGTCAGGTGTCCGTCGTCCACCATGTCTTGTATCCCGATTTGGGACACACAATCCCAGGCCAGACCATAAAAGAGGTGACATGCCGAAACCCGTTCCCGAATATAAACCTCCGGAATGCGCTGCGAATCCCGGAGGGTGGGAAGGGAGCATGGGGGCAGAGGCGAGCAGTGCCTGAACATGTGCTGGTGCGCTGGCTGAATTCTGAGTCTGGATCACGGGCGGAAGTGGAAAGGGAGGCTGTTGCAGGCGTGGAGACATGTGGGCATGCGGCAACGTCGGCGAGGAAAAGGGAGATGTGACTTGTTGCGCCTGAAACGATGCAACAGCCGTGTATGCTTGAAGTTGCTGCATGAGGTGGTGTATTTGCGCTTGCAGCTATGAAATTCGTCAGCGACGACGAGAGAAAGAGGGTAGAATTCACCTCTGCCTCCCTCCTCCTCCAAACGCTCGCATCTTCATTCCATCCCCAACGGAGTTCGTCACGTTCCTTGCTCGCCTGCTCCGCCGCCATGCGTAATTGCTCTTCCCGAACACGAGCTGCTTCGAGAGCACTGCGCATAGACGCGAGCTGTGCGATCGCCTCCAATCCCCTCTGGCCGGAATCCGAGGACGTGGGTAGTGGAGGCGTTGACCCCCTGGAATTAGTGGGTGTCGATGGTCCAGCACCATCGGTAGAGTGACTGGTAGAACGGATCAGAACAGGATATGAGGGATCAAGGAACAGTACACACGTGGACGAAGTGATAGATAATGATGGACTAGGGGTGATCGAATGATCAGAATTAAAGGAATTTGTTATGTTATCAGGCAACGGGGGTGGAGTGGACGATAATAGAGGTGATTTGACGTTGGGATCCATTCTCGCGAGGCGCAATTTCGTTCGTGCACGGACAAGTTTAGCGCAACTCCCACTCGTGTATGCGGCCTGGGAATCGCGTGATTGAGGCGTGCAGATGTCAGAACACGCCGTAGAAAGTGACGGAGATGAAGGGGGATCTTGAGACGCAGGTGGTATGATCGTCGAGGCAGAGGTGAGATTCACTGCCGCGTCCGTGGCGGTCGATGAATCGGGTAGGGAATGTGTGCGGATAGTGTCCGTTTGAGAGGCTGGGTCCAAAGAACCGTGATCGGCAATGTCCGTAGGCGATGGGACGGTCGACGTGGAAGGGTTCAGAGTCATGCACATGGCACTGCCATCATGCGATTCTACGCCCAGACTTGGGGCGATACGGTCCATATCGTCAGCAGGCTCTGGAGACTGCGAGCGAGAGGTAGAGGACGGGGTGTCGTTCTGGGGCACGCTCGAGTTGGAAAGGGTGTCTGCAGAGGGAGGGGAATGGTCGTGGTCTGCGACTTTGATAGCCTTGAGCAAGGCTTTGGACTTTTTTCCGCCTTTCAAGAGATCGCGAAACGGATCCTTGCCTCTGCGACGACGCTCCTTTGAACGAGCGCTCTTGCCGTCCTTTTGTTCGTTGGTGGGATTAGGAACGGGGGACGACTGGGGCTGTGTAAGTGCCGGCACGGTGCGCGAAACAGACAAATGGAGGGACGCGAGCACGGCGGATAAAATGGGTGGTTGGTCGGGGTGGTACTTGGATACGTGCCGGAGACAGAAAGTGAGCGCGATGGCGAGGGAGGTGGCGGCAACGACGACAACGACGTTGAGGACGTTGGGGTCGTCGTTGAGCCAGCGACGTAGGTGGTCGTCGGGCATAACCTAACCACCGGACAAGTTGGAAATCCAGTCCAAAGGTCCTTTCAATCTCCGATTACGACACTCGGTAACTTTGTTATTTAGACAAGGAACAACCCCCGACTCAAAATATCGCGTTATGACCGTGGGTCAGTTGGGAACGACGTGGGCAGAAGAAAGCACGATGTAAATGCCTGCGGTGTTTCGCCCAAGGTGTGTCTAGATATTCAGAGAGATACTAGTTTATCAAGAACACGAATGTGCCCTTCTGACAATGTAACGGTTGACCCTGCAAAATGCGGTGCACATGATGGTAGTAAGTGTGTCACTTTGCGGACAGATAGGCCGGTGCAAGGACCCTTACATATATAGTGAACTCACCGTGCGGTAGGTTGCCCTCCTTTACGATGATGATGACTGGCTCATCCATTCCCGAACCTCTGCTCATACTTACCCCTGAGCTCTTTGACAGACTCAGAGACCGGGTCCAAAACACACTCCTTCACATCATCAGCAAGAACAGGCGCACTCGTTATGTATCCGAATCTCCCGTGCTCGACGATTTCCGCCGAACACTGAACGCACTTGGTGATTCGAATGACCCGCTACAGGACAAATTGCTCCTCCAGACTTTCCGCGCAACCATCCCCCTCACGGCTTATGATGCTTACGAACCTTTTGTAAACCGTCTAGTCACACAAAACCCAAATATAAATGATATCAAAGACATGTTCTCTCCCGGGTTACCCTACTTTATCGCCTGTTCAAGCGCGACCTCCGGCAAGAGGGCAAAACTCTTCGCCAAGTATCGTCATGCGGGAGGATCGTCATTGCAAGACGTAGACCAACATGCAAATCCTGTCTCTACTCAAGGAGGCAAGAATTGCATGGTCTATTCTCTCTCATATAAACAAATCATCCAGGCCACCGACGACGATGGACTCCCCGTCGCACGTTTCCCTGTTACGAGCATGTCCTCTGGCGTCATTCGCATGCAACACGACATCCACGTCGACAAGGATCCCTTTTGGATCACCCTCACTGGTATGCCATCCCCATGTCACACTTTTGTCGCTCATGTATTTGCCGTAGCACCCCGAGCCACATCCCCGGTAGCTGCCAGTTTCATCGTCAACTATCGATCCTTCCTTTTGACGCACGTCATATTTGCCCTCGCGGAACCCCAACTTGAGACTGTCAACACGCTATTTGGATACATGTTTGTGGACATGATACGCTACATGGAGGAAGAATGGGACGCACTCCTGCTTAGCATTGAGACCGGCGTACTTCCAGAGTGGGAAGGAACCAGCCATGTCCGGCAGTATCTCGAGGTAACCACCATATGCTTTACAATGACACGGTATTTACTTGTTGATCCACTAGCCAAAATTCTTACCAAGGCCAGAGCGTGCCGCCTACCTTCGTGCCATCGGAAAGGCACCTGATCAACCCGGGTGGCTCAAACGATTGTGGCCAGGACTTGACGTAGTCATCGGTATCGCGAGCGGTCCATTTGCTCTTGTGGTTCCAAAGGTATGGGAGTTTACAGCACACTTCGTCCAATGTTCAACTCTCGTAGATGCGGACATATCTCGGCCCCGACGTCCGAATGTTGAGCCTGGGGTTCACGGCGAGCGAAGTCTACGTTGGAACCGCATATAGTTCCACCGATCTCAGTCTCTTCAAAGCGACCGACGATGACATTATCGAGTACCTCGATATCTCGGGTCCCAAAACCACTTCCAGTTTGATATTTTCGGTACAGACATTTCCAGTCAAACATATATATCATCAAACTTACTCTGGCATACAGTACGAGGTCAAAATTGGCCGCCGATATGAGGTCGTAGTCACCAGCCGTGATGGATTGTGGCGATACCGTCTCGGGGATATCGTTGAAATCATTGGCTTTGATCCGATAGACGGTAACCCCATTCTGCGCTACATTGAACGTTGCGGGTACGCGTTCTCATCTCAACTTCCGTCGCCTTTGGCTGAGACGATTACTCGCAATTAGCTCTGTTATCCGTGCCCAAGGTGCGCTGGTCAGCGAAGAGGAGCTGACAGAAGCTGTGTTTTCGTCGCAAGACGTGCTGGGACATATCACCGAAATGACCGTCATCCTGGACGACCGACAGATGCCATGTTCGCTATCATTCCTCGTCGAAATTGATGGCGAGCTCTGTGAGATTCTTTCGTTTTCTCCTTAACAACTGTCATGAATTCATTGTTGTTTTCCCCGATGACGGAACAGCTACCTCAGCACATCAAGCACCAGCTCGTATCAAGGCTGCCCTTTGTAATCTAAACCAGAACGTCAAACTAGTGCTCGATACCAAAAGGCTCGCGGCGCCGAGCATCCACATCTTGAAGCCGGGGACGTTCAGGGAATACAGGGCGATAAGGATCAAAGCTGCCATCACCGGTACTGGTCAAATCAAAGTACCCGTCGTGCTCTGGGATCACGAAGCACAAGACTGGATGTTCCAGCGCGTCGAGAGAGTTATCCGATGTCAAGACTAGTAGCCGAATATACCATAAGTTGTATCTCCTCGTCATGATATAAGTACGCACCTCCAATTAATCAATCACGACTAGCCTTTCTTGTCCATCACCCGCGCTGCGGCCCATGATGCTATCTGATAAGCATAATGTCATGTGTGTCCTCTTCTGATCTCCGCCTTTGAGGTGACAAATAGCAGCATGACGCTGACTCATGATGGCGCAACAAGATACAACCATCATGGCTTTTCTCCACACGGAGCATGTGCATCCGTGATCGGCATCCTACTGTATTCTAGATTTGGCGTGCTGCGGCAAACGAGTTTATCAATTCCAAGTTCTCCCCGGGTCTGAGTGCCGCGTCAGGTACCATTCCATCGAGGAGCCACGTACGCAGAACGTCTTGTCAAGCCATCTCACAATGTTCGTCTGCCGTCATGCCCTGGCTCGTTTCGAATATACCTGACCTTATTCAAGGTCCAGCCTGAGAGCTAGTTACCGCGACGACTGTCCCTCCATGTGTAACACGTTCTCCGGCTCGAACCACTCGAACTGACACCGGAAGAGATCAACAGTAGGTCAGAGTGGGGACGGATCACCAACGATCCCCACGCACCGGTCGCCCATCACATAGCCCGCGATCAGGTCCTGTGTCACAAGAATCCTCGGACGCAATCATTGGTAGACGCTTGCTCCGGTTGAAAAAACTTGGCGTTGGGGATGGAAAACATGATTTATTGTGTATCGACCGAAATGGGAAACTTTGAAAGCTCATTTTCAGTGGTGTATGATGGAAATATGAGATCGACGCTGGAGGACTGTAGACCCAATGGAAGGGGATGGGGAGGCATGTAGTGTGGAACCTCATGCGCGTTGACCTGGCAGGTGACAGAGTCGATGACCGAACTTTGGAGCATCGTCTCGTGTGAGAGGCGGAGCTCGCTACCATCTAGAATGACATGCCTGCACGATCCTTGTTAAGATCAAGGGGGACAAGGCGAGAAACGACAGTGTGGTCTGCCTCGTCGTGAAGACGCGAGAGCCGAGGAGGCGATGACCCTGTACCTTGTGTCTTTTCTACTCCGAGTCCATGATGTACTAACCCCGCGTTACCGTTTCTTGCCCGGGCCACGGGTCGAAAAAAAAATCAACACGAACGGTGTATTGCCGCATTCGATCACTGGCAGAAGCTTAGATCCATAGGAACATCAGCGTTGGGACAAGATAAGCGGCCAGAGTCGATAGTCGACCACGTATGTTTGTTGAAGTTACTGGATCCGTCCCACAAGCTGGTCAAAGCAGATGTTGAACAACATGCCGCTCCCAGTGCCCCGGCCTCTTCTGGTTGCTTTGCTTGATGGTCTATATGTGAGTAAGTGGGAAAAATGAAGTAGGTGATCATGTTGACTAACTGGTGTTCCCATAGACTAGTAGAAGTACAGTAGCAACGTTCTAGTCCACTTGCGTTCTCTGCCAAGGATCGTCATGCGGCGGGAGCGAGCGATTTCTTGTCTCTGCTCAAGATCTATTGTCTTTCATGTGATCAAATCAACAACCAATGACACATGTTTGTCTTCCGCGCTCGCGCGAATCAAGTGCTCAAGTTAAAGTTGTGCATCTCTCCAAGTATGTCCGTCAGAGCCCCGGGGTAATGTGATTCGCCGTATTGACATTCCATGCTTCTGCTAAGGCGTTCATGTGCTCCATGTTGCGTCGTGCGGGTGACCTCCGCATGTCCTCATAGCATAGATGAGTTCCGTTCTGTCGTTCCCAACGTTCGGTGCGAGACCTCGGACAGCGTATACTAATATGCATCGAGATACTGTAGCCACTGCCCTCCATAGCAAGCGAGAAGTTACGCGATAGAAGAACCTCTGAGTCGCTCCGCCACTGCCCCGTAGGTTCCCGGCGTCATGTGGGCGGTGTCCTCTCTGCTCAGCAATCATGCGCTCTTATCACCTAATGGCTCCTTTTTTCTCGTAATTCACGTTTCTTGTATGAATCACGTTCCAGCTTCTATCCAGACAAGAGGACCGAGTAGCGGGAAATGCCTCACGTACGTGCTTATCAGTCACAAAGGCAAGAATTCAATTACTCTCGTATGTTTATTCGCATTGAGAGCTTTTTCAATGGGAATATCTAGACATGTAATGGATATATAAAGTTTTGGCAGATTCTCTCTCCATCCCGAACTACTGAACCGACAATCTCGGTCCCCCCATCCTCACCATGGTATCCAACTTTACCCTTCTTACCAACCTTTTGCTCGCTTCTGCGGCCTTGGCCATTCCTTCCTCTCGGCTGGAGGCTCGCCTTACTCGTCGTCGTCAAAATCACCAGTCACGACCCCGCAAACATGTCGAGGAGCCTGTTAGCGCTACCTCTAACCTAGAATACAGCACTAATTGGGCCGGTGCTGTCAAAGATGAGGGTAGCGTCTGTGTCATCCGCACAATCCACCGCCGTTGGCATTCTCACTCTTTTCTTCTCTCGACAGGGAACATTCACCAGTATTACTGGTACCTTCACCGTGCCAATGCCTTCGGGCAGTGACGGTTCCGCTGCCTCTGCTTGGGTTGGCATCGATGGCAACACTTGCCAAAATGCCATCCTCCAAACTGGTGTCGACTTCACGGTCAATGGTGATGGTTCGGCCTCGTACAATGGTGAGTACAGTCAGATCTGTCTCTTCAAAGAAATCGACTTCATTCCCCATTATCTCATAGCTTGGTACGAGTGGTACCCTGACTATGCCTATGATTTCTCTGGCATCACCATCAGTGCTGGTGACGTCATTAGGGCCACCGTCACTGCTGCTTCTACCACTTCTGGCACAGCAGTCATTGAGAACCTGACCGATGGCCAGACCGTCACACAGCATCTCTCCTCCTCTTCTGCTCTTTGCCAAGAGGATGCGGAGTGGATTGTCGAAGACTTTGAGGGTAACGGTGGCCTTGTTCCATTTGCTGACTTTGGCACCGTCACTTTCGATGGCGCCTCTGCCTCTGGTCCTGGTGGCACCTATACCCCATCCGGTGCCAACATAATCGACATCAAGCAGAATGGAAAAACGCTTACGTCTGTCTCCATCAGCGGATCTAGCGTTACTATCAAGTACCAGTAAGCGGGGCGACAAGTTTCTGGTCGTTCATGGGGGGGTATTATACCAACAGTGTAAGAATATGAATCTTACAATAGAACAAAGTTACACGGACCGCCTGCAACACAAACCAACAGTCTCAGGCTGCTTCCTACACTATCATTCATAGACAGAATGTAGCCTGAATGAAG
The DNA here is from genome assembly GCA_038093875.1 of Boletus tylopilopsis. Lineage (NCBI taxonomy): Eukaryota > Fungi > Basidiomycota > Agaricomycetes > Boletales > Boletaceae > Boletus > Boletus tylopilopsis. The sequence goes on along the minus strand of JBBPTB010000052.1, from coordinate 33,186 downwards.
GGGAGACAAGGCTTCGCGCGGCTGCCTAGTTTTTGACTCGGTTCCGGTGCCTTCATTTGTCGATTCAGTGATCCCTGTGAGTTGTTGGTTGCCCGACTTGCTGCTATGCACGAAATTGCACTGTCCTAAACATTGCTAACCGTGTTGTGTCTTGGGCCAAGACACTTGCACTGCAACTGTTGCCCACTACGCTTGTCCCACCTACTCAATAGATGTTCCGACATAGTATATGTAACCCAGGAGCCTTGGCATGCATCCTAGTAGGGCCTTCAAACAGGACCGATGATCACTTCCCTCAGTTGCTTTGCTCAAATGATGGTCGACCAGAGAAGCCTTAAATAAAACTATGTGTGAACTCGGTCAGCCTGCAGTGATTGAAAAGGGCTTGAACTCTCCTCGAGAAAACCTTGCACGAGCACTCTCGCCATGTCATTCGCGCAAAATCTCTCGGCGTGCGGCCAGTAAACAAAGATGCGTTTCTTGCAACAATCGCGGAACTCTTCGGCATCGGGTGGCAACAAGTATGGATTCTTCAACCGCCAAGGGTGGTCAGGTCAGCGCTCAGTTATCGTAAGATATGGGGCAATTGTTCGCATCAGCATTCTGGCCCCTGTGGCCCATCATGATGATGTATTGCCTACATCTGCAATCAGTCGTCAACGACCTCGATCGGCTACAGTATGTACTAGCTAGCCTTTGTCCAGTGAGAGATGCAACTTGACGTGCAGTATGGTCAAATATTATTTAAATCCACTGCCTACTCTGATATTTCAGACTTACCTTCGAATTCCTCGGCTGCATGGATGATATGATACATGCCAATCGGAACTTTCATCACCATCAAAACACAATATACGGCATACGCGGGGCGCGAATGCATGTCGTACAAATGGTGGTTCGGCACTGGCGACCGTAGTGAAGGGGCATAGCCTCAGCTGTGCATCATCTACCATCTACCAGCGGTACTCAGTGACTTTGATGACCATTGACCAGACTTGCGTAAAACTTTACAGGCTGTCCAATGAGTAGCATCTAGCATCAGTTGTGTACTGTAGAGACGGTATCCAAAAAAATGAACAGTGGTTTCATCTCCATGGATGGCCGATTTCCAACTCAAATAGTATTTTCTAAATTGCATGTCCATGAACGTGAACTACGCGTCAAGTTACCGCGATCGGGATTCGGAAGTGGCAATTGTAATGCTTCCGATCTTACACGTCCTAGGTAACAGCATCGCATCTCGTTCTGACCAGTCAGTGCTTTGATAAGTTACCCCATGAATGCACTCGGTTCCAGTGCAGGTGTAAGACTAATATCTACGAATGGCTAAATGGCCCAGCGACGAGCTGTGTCATGCCTTGTCGCTCAAACGTATAAAAGTGATCCTTTCGCTCCCGTTCCTGCAGCCTCCTTCCATTCCGTTCGGCTCACAGGTACTGGCTAGTGAGTTCATACAGGTCTCACTCGTATTAAGTTGCTCACAGTCTACTTTCCGTCAGCCTTTTTCTGTATTCAACCAACATCAACATCCCTTGACGGGCTTGATAACGCTCTCATTCACCGATTCACTTTGCTGATTACCATCACACTGCAAGATGCGTTCCTTTACTGCACTCTCCATAGCCTTCATTGCCGCTGCTATCGCCCCGGTCATATCTGTACCTGTTTCCGGAGGTCCATCGACTCCGAGTCCACCTGCACCAAGTGTTCCCGCACCTGGCTCGAATCAGACAGCCCAAATACCCCCGGCATATGATAACATTGTGGATGAATTTTTGTCGTGAGTCGGATATAATTCTAGCTATAATTCATTGGTGAAATTGATGCCAACCTACTTGCAGGTCGCTTAGCCCGGGACAATTGCAAGTTTTGTCAGATATTATACAGGCAGCACTGAACAGTAGCGGGTCGACACCTTCACCTATGCCGGCGACGGGGACCAAGTGAGTTCGATCTGGCTGATATACTTTCAAGACAATTGATGGCTGCCTTTCTTGCAGCTCGTCCACCGTGGATCCACCACAGAAGCGCAGTGGTTTTCCCAATGTCATTAAAAATCTTGCCCAGAGGGATTGGACACCCCCTCCCATTCCTAGCCCTCCTCCGATCCCCGAGTGTTGGAGGACAGACAGCTGCGGCTACGACACGGATGGACCAGAGAAGCGTAGTGATCTTCTGAATGACGTTGAAAACCTCACCCAGAGGGATTGGACACCCCCTCCCATTCCTAGCCCCCCTCCGATCCCCGAGTGTTGGAGGACGGACAGCTGTGACTATGACACGGATCAACCAGGGAAGCGCAATAATTTTCTGAATGACGTTGAAACTCTTGCCCAGAGAGATTGGGTTCCCCCTCCCATTCCCAGCCCCCCTCCGATCCCCGAGTGTTGGAGGACGGACAGCTGTGACTATGACACGGATCAACCAGAGAAGCGCAATGATTTTCTGAGTGACGTTGAAACTCTTGCCCAGAGAGATTGGGTTCCCCCTCCCATTCCTAGCCCCCCTCCGATCCCCGAGTGTTGGAGGACGGACAGCTGCGACTATGACACGGATGGACCAGAGAAGCGCAATGATTTACTGAATGACGTTGAAAATCTTGCCCAGAGAGATTGGGTTCCTCCTCCCATTCCTAGTCCCCCTCCGATCCCCGAATGTTGGAGGACAGACAGCTGTAGTTGATGGAGCAGATCTGGAATGAGCTAAATCATGTGAATCTACAATAGATGTTCTGATGACGAATACAGACGAAATGGAACCCTACGAAAGAGCTGCCCATGGCAGTGACGACCGCAGAATATGGTTAGGTGTCGATATTTCCAGCTGTTCTGAACTGCAACTGACAATGATCATCACGATTTGTACGTATCCATCAGAACGCGTGATCATGCTGCCAGGCTCGGGCATGAAGCGACACCTGAAATGAACACATGAAATGAAGAGTCATGTTAGGCAAATATGGGCACATACTCATACCCGCTTAGATCACTACAAGTCGGCACTTCTGACAGGAGAAATTTTATCCCTCACCAGCCTGTCGCATTGTTGGCGAAACACAAAAGTATGCCTCGGATTGGATGAAAGCCTAATTGCAGAAGATAAGTCTATGTTCAGCACGGGCTATAAGATGGACCGAGGGCCTCTCGATGGCTTAGTCGTGACGGACGACAGGATAATTACAATTACTTCTAGAATGGCATACCTCTAAGTGAATCAGCTGTTGTTGTTGCAATGGACTTTCTCTAGCGGCCCAGGAATCCGTGTCGATCAAAGGCAAGAGCTCAATTGTGTGTGGGTATTTCCGGGTTCAAATGTTCACTGTTCAGCTTTTGGTGTTCCCCTGATTGTGCGAAAAAGATACTTACTCACGGCGACGATTGGAGCTACATGCTAGGAGTCCAATAGTCTAGGTTGTTCGAGATTATGCCCTTCCATGATAATTGAATCTTGATAGTGCAATCTTGTTACTTCAGAATTCCAACATGCCTGTGCCGGGCGGCCTGGGTCATCAGTCATCCTTCACTGTGATCAGTATAAAATATATAAAACATACTGATCGCATCGCTTGTGCTTTCTCGTACAGGAGCGCCTACATACTCAGGGGTGCTGAACCGATACAGTCGACTCCCTCATAACACATACCTACATAACCCATAACTCCCTCATAACCCATGGTATTTCTGGTTTCCCAAACTGCCCTTTCTCACCATAGAACCTCCCGGATAACCCATACTCCCTAATAACCCATAGCTTTTGGGGTTTCCCAACAGGTATCTGTTATGAGGGAGTTGACTGTAGCCCGCTGATAAGTATATGAGGTGTCTGTAAAGGTATCACCTACAAATTTGGTCACACCGCGGGTATTGGTCGTAGCCGCGGGTCATATTTGATCACTGTGAAGGGTGTGGGGACGGTTTCCTCGCCCGCGGTGTTACGCGCGTTGTGCAAGTCAGCGAGAAATCAACCCGGCAAGCTTACAGTGACACCGTACTCCAAGATCTCGCGGTCGTGTGACTTGCCCAATCTCACCTGTAGATGATTTGGCAGAAATATCCACATGGAACGAAAAAATGTTGGTGATAGCTGAAGGCCTGAGGGGTTCTGATGGTGCGTATGGTGCACTCTTGTGGAATCCGCGTCCATCAATGATCAGGAGGGTGGCCACTGCCTGGTCCCAACTTCCTTCTCGAGATATGTGATGGCAGCTCACCTGAACGGTTTTGGAAGGAGGGTAGCGGTGGCCCCTGACGAGACTTTCGCAGGCTCACTACCAGAATCCGGATCCGAAAGCGCGAAATTTACAAAGGGCTATGGAACCAATGCTCTCTTTTCGGAAGGTACGTTCTCTCGTTCCGAGTTGGGTTACGCACTTGTCTGAATCGTCCAGCCAAGTGCTTTACGCAGATAACGACTTCGAATGCGAATCAGTTGAACAATTAGTTTACATTGAATCCTCCATGTCAAATACTGGGCGTCATAATGGGAGTCAGCAAATCACCGCAAAAACCAGTCACCATCCAAAGACTCTAGTGAATATCAATAATTATACGTCAATTTTCTTTACTCCAGGAAATTCAAAGACGACTCACTCTTCATGGAACCGAATTCCCCCAATGGCTTCCTTCGTCTCGACGTCATGATTCCACACAGCGTGAGCCACGTCCTTTCCAAGACCTGGGGGACCACAGGCACCAACGAATGCACCGTGTACACCACCTCTGCTCATCATGGATATGACGAATCGGTCCAACAGCTGTTCGATGGGTGGACGGCCAGGAAGGAGGGTGATACCGGGCGGGAGTAAGAGTTCTTGACATGAAATGGGAGTAGCGCGAGTGTAGAATACCGAGATGCGAACTCCAGCGGGAATGCTCTGGGATACGAGTGAATTAAAGAATGGGATAAAATGTGCCAAGGCAACTGAAGGAGCTCAGCTTCGTGAAAGCTCACAAGGGGTGAAAACCATCAACAAACCTGGGTCGCTGATACTCCAGACGACATCGATGACTTTGGTCCTGCTTCTATCGCTCGCCAACACGAGATCTTGAACCGCAGACAGTGCGAACGTCACACCACTACCCCCAACCACGAACATTGCACCTGAATAGTTAGTAACTGTGGTATCCCCGATGCCTCCTATCAAAGTCAGCTCAGTCAACTCAATTCCAGTAAGGTCGACGATTCCGTGACGTACCGTATGGTCCTTCGACCATTACTTTGACTCCTGTCATGGACTTCGGCATTTGCTCATTAGATGCAGAGGTCTGCGCCATCTGATACAATTTACTCGTCCAATTCCCAGACCTTTTGCACATCAGAACCAAACCTTCTCCCGTGTTGGTCGCGCTGGAAATAGTGAATGGGTGAACCTCGGTCATACCCCCAAAACCCATAGCGCTGGAAAGGATGCGCAAACGAACATGTTGGCCGGCGCGCCAACCCGTCCTCAGGGAGGGAATATCAATTCGTGTGAGACCCATCTCTGGAATTGGTCGGATAGTTGAGGTAGTGAAGTGCGTCTTGATGACACGAGCAAGATGGTCAATTCCATATAAAACGGAAGCCGCGATGACATAGGGGACACAGGCTGGTTGATGACGACATGTCTACAGGTTAGGATCAGTTTTGCAAGTGGAAGCGAAGATGAACCGCCAACCGAAATCAACGCTACAAACAGTCCGACTACGTGCGTTCCAAAGAAGAGATTGTAAGACTTCGTCCGGACATAACTTATCGAGAAGAAGCCAAGAAGGTCAAAACAGACTAGGGAGATGAGGCCCCAGCGAACGAATGGCTTGGCAAACAACAGTGAGATATCACCCGCCAAAGTCCATTTGGATACTGTGAAAACACAAGTGGTGCCTGGTATTAGCTTGTCACATCAGCATGGGTAAGAGCAACAACGGACTATAGCCAATGGCATGGACATTTGCTCCGATCACCATCAAGCGACCGACATGACGATGAAGATAATTTAGCTGAACGGAATGTAAGTTCAAATTATTCCGGGCCCGAATCGACCCTCAGATACGAACTTTTTCATACCCAACACCAACGAGCAGCCCAATTATGTTGTTCTTCGTAGCGAGGGCATAAATGAGGGGGATCTGAGACGCAATGAGCAACCCACTGCGTAGAGGATAAGCTAGTGGGTTTGATTCATAAAATGCAGTCCAAAATACTGCGATAGTGTATCCCGCCATCAGGGAAGCCTGAGAAACAGTATAATTTCCGAGGACGCGGCATTGCATGAATCCCGCTGCAGGGTGCCGAAGAGATAAATGTGTAGGAAAGTGCCATTGTTTGTTGAGGGGTCCGGCCGATTTAAGAGTAGGCATGGAATATCCCAGTGTTCCCGTCTCCTTGAATTGTGGCGCCATTGGTGAATCCGGATGATCCGACCTGGATTCCGTTGCGGAACGTAGGAGATAACCCTGGAATGCTTCGGAACGATTATTCGCGATGTAGACCAAGACACGTGGAACATTGAACAGCGCAAAAGCGAGGATAACGGCAAAGACAAAAATCTCCAACCCATTCACTAAGGAGATGTCCAGGGTAGTTGCCGTGGGGTACTTCACACCCGAGGTTGGATGTAAGACACGTTCTCCTGGCTGCATGATTATTATACCGATGTCCGAGAAAAAGAGGGGCGAAGAGACCTGAAAATACCGATGAGTCAAGCGTAGTACAATCAATCAGAAGAATACCAGCAACTCTTGAAACCGAAGGGTGACGTTCGGGACAACTGGCAGATTCCGTCAGGAGGGCAAAGAAACGGCCATTCTAAATGACTTTAATAAGAATCTGATACTTCGTGGAAGTGTCTCCAGCTGAGCCGAGGGAGCTATACATGTGACACTGATGGGACCAAGACGGTAGAATCGTGGGTATGGCCGAACGCTGCAAGTATTGAGTATGCTACATGTCGCCAACGGCCGCGAAGGGCAATGATTTGATATGAACTGTAAAGCAGGACAGTTCTGGAGGAACGTGGCGATGACCTACTAGTCTGGTAACGCGATGACCCTGACCCTGCGCGCGATGTGGCATCTTTCACACACGGAAAGCGCTGGGAATTCAACCTGCCTGGTTGAATTGGATCTTTCCTTCACCATAACTTATCTGTGATGTAGATTTGATCAGGAAAACATCAATTCTTCCGCAGCGCTACGTCCGAGTCCCGGGTTCCTAGTTATCTGATAATGTCCCACGATTTGGAGGCGAAAACAGAGCCATGTATGTATCATAGTTATAGCATGGCACAGTCCAACCCCCAAAACTGAGGTGGATAATCCGGCATCGGAGCGGTAGAGACCGGTGCAGGAAGGACACCATGATCATCATTGGGAAATTTAGTGGCGCTCACCGATACTAGTATTGTTGTCAGCAACTCCCTTTTCCCGCGTATGCTCGGTGGCACACATCCTCCCCTTTGAACTGTCAAACCAGTTGTGCAATATGGGAAGGGTTCACCAACAGTGCATACGGCGCTCAACCGTTGAGTCGATGCTAAGTTGGCGAATATGATACCATCCTTCGCGAAGTGTATCACACCGACAAACGGAGTCCTAGATTTCCCCACACCGCCTTTCTTCAGCCCTATTGAAGGCTGCGATACTGGTGAGTATGTTGTCAGTTGCACGACACTGATAACATAACAGTCATTGCTTGCTTCAGAAACATCCCCAAAGAGATGCATGCTGCATTTCCCAGATAGTTAGACTTTGACAAGGTGACAGCCAACCCAGCCAAACAGGAGAAGACATCGAAGAAAGACCAATGAATCGTATCTGAGAGATGAAAGTGTGATCGATTGCTCGCACCCGCATGACAGCGTCCACTCAAAGGGCCACATAGGACGTCGAGGTTCCCTTTCCCGAGCCAAGACACATAGTATGGAGGCGATACTCGGAGCCGATCGATTACTGCAGGCTCCGTTCCTGCGGCGGCGGATCGTCCGACAAATTCTAGTAGGGCAAACGGACGGTGCAGCATTCGTGGCGGTAGTCGCATGTGACACACTTTTGATCGGGTGCTGAAGCATGTGGGCATTGCGGCCGTGCAGCATCGTATTTCTGGTTTTTCAAATGCTTTGCAACGTCGATGAAAGTTATCAGAGGCGACCCTACTCGTCAAGATAAGACATGGGTGCAGATTTTGATCCTGCGAGCAAGTTGATTACTAGACTTGTATGCATCACAAAGACACGGAACAAGTAAACCAAGTTGTCGGCAGTGTCAAACCTTCAAACCCCGCCAACCTGACGATCACGACCCTCGGGCAACCTTTCCAACTGACGCTTACTCCGTGTCCTGGGACGACGCTTCGCGTACCACTCCCACGCAAGACGAACAATTTCACCGTCCGCATCGTACGGAGTTGGGATCTCGCTGTATCCAGGCCGCGCCGTGGGATGGCGGACATAGACAGCTGAGCATGTTTGAAACGAGACCTCTGCATATGCGGGAAGGAAGATAAACGGAGAAGCATACGGAGGAAGGTGAAATGGGGTGAGGCCATCAGGTGTGTTGGGTGCCGTTACTTGCGTGATGGCCGGAGGGTTGTCGTTGTCATGGCCTTCGTCGCTCTCCGATGGCTTGGGCGGTTTGGGCTCTTGTAAGAATCTAATTTCCGCAGGGTCAACGGATACCATGTCACCTGGTGCCAAGCGGGTGTTGGCGTCCGAATGCTACTCGGAGATGGACCAGGTCGATATAACAAATGCAATTATGAGCGTGACGCGCACCTTTTTGCCGTTAAGCAAGACGTAGCCATGTATCACCAATCTCCGTGCCTCATACACGCTGGATGCGAAGCAACACCTAAAGATGAACACATCTATCCGTCGTTCGACTTCTGCCATCATTAAACTTCCAACTGGCGCGAGGCCTTTTTCGTCCTCTTCCTTTCTTCTGCGTTCCACTCGCTCGAGTTGCTCTGTCCGACCGGCGAACTCGTCCAAAACTAAGTTGGCGTTACCTCTCGTCTGCAAGCGGAGGCGCACGTCCGGTAGGGTCGCGGGTAGATACCATCGTTTGAATGTTTTCTCGGGAATGAAATCACCATGGTAGGCACGTATGAGCGCCTTTGCTGTCCAGCGTTGCTGGAACAGTGTCCGGTTGGTTCTGGTGAAAACGACGTGTTTCTGTGCTACAAAGGCACGTGCCCAAACGCTGTAAAGATTGTCTAGTGACCAACTCTGTTAAATGTATGGTTCAATGCTCTTGTTGGGGATTAAAGTTGCAGCAAGACATACCATGCGTGGTAGACACCTCTTGATACTGAAGACATTTTTGTCCCTCATGGTTACCCGTTGTCGACGTCCAGTCGCGTTCAACTTGTCGGGGAATGACGTGCAAGAAAGACGCAACTCTTGTTGCGAGAAATTCACACGCCAAAAAGTAAATCGAGTACATAAGTAATGACCAGAGCTCCCAGAGGTATACGCTATGACATAGATTTGATACTACTTAACCTAACCACCAACGGGAGAAGCGAGACATTCTCGCTCGACGCATAATACTGCACGCAATCTAGATGAAACTTGGAAGGAAATTCAGCAACATGAATCACCAAAGACATCACAGTTACCTTGAACCTGACAAAGACGCAAGTGAGTTGGGTACTCATCTGTGTCAATTTGAGTTACGTACCAGTGGTTAAAGTTCGACTCAAATTTTTTCAAGAAGTCCCAACGTTTACCCATTGCTTGATCGCCGTCACCCGATTCAGCGGCCGACAGAGCCTGTGATGCGGACTTGGTAAAGGACGACGAATAAAGCGCAAACGTCGAGCAGGTCACGATCATGCGTGAGTATGCCTGACAGTCGAATAACTTGTTAGTAAGCAGGAACGTCATTGGAGACGTTTTGCACTCGCCCTAAGCAATTTCGCGCTCGTCAACATACATTCCTTCAAACAAGTATCCAAAAAATCGACGTGATCCCTCAATAACTGATCAACCGTCGTCACCTTGGCAAGTTTCGCTTCTAGAGAGCGCCAGTTAGGCTCAAGGACTTCAAACGTTACAAAGGCCAATATTTGTTGCACAAATGCCAGCATTCGCGCACGAAGCAGTAACACGCGGAGCCTCCACTGCTCAAACTGGGGATGGTTGGGAACGGGTTTGCGCCATGCCATTGTTTTTTGCTCGATCCACATTGAAGCGAGCGATTGTTCAACGTTTTTGAGGTGTAAAAGGAACCGGAACAGCAGTTGATAACGTAGGATGGTCTTGCGCGAGATCACGAGGGAGAGTGGAAATTTTACCGTATAGTCAAGTGCAAGGGCTTCGATCGCTATAATGTATGAGATTACGAGTGGTGATCGTTCTTCAATGTCTTACCTAGCATTGGCTTCTTCTCGTCCTTGTCTTTATCCCGGTCCTTTTTTGCTTCTTCCTGCCCCGTACCATCTGGAACACCTTCCCCGTCATCGCCTCCAATAACCCCACTCACACTAATAACTTTCAACAACCACTCGTACAACCCTGTGCTGGCAATACTGACTTTCACGTCCTCTCGAAAAGGTGCGTCTTCAGCCGTGAGCGCGAGGTCAAGTAGACTTTGCAATTTTACGATACTGGCCGACTTTGCGGGCTTTTTAAGCTCAGTATGAGCGAGGTCGAGCAAGTGCGTAAGGAACGAGGATTGCGACAAGAAAAAATATCGTTTCAGAGAACGCAAACGAGGAATCAGTTGTTGGTCCCGTAGTAAAAGCTGGAGCAAAGTATGGTTCGCATGCGTGTAGGCATCTTCGATGAACTTGTACAGCCTGGAAAACTGTCAGTTATGAGAGAAGATGTGTGGTATAACTCACTTTTGGTCGTCCATGGAAAAGTGGTGATCGTTCGCTTGATGCTGACTTGTCTGCAGTTCTATGCCGCATTCACGAATGACATTTAGGTATTTACCGGCGAGAAGAATCTTGTATTTCCACCCTTCAAGTGACGGAGGAATGCATGCACCCCCTGGCAGTCTGCCACCTGGCGTTCTTGGCGGTGGGACGCCAGCATGCTGCCGTTTCGACGATGATGTCGAACCATCACGCAACTAGTGTATGGAATATAAGCAATTATTAGGCATAGCAAGCAAGATACTGACTGACTCACAGTGTACCGTCTTTCCCAATACTCGTCCGTATAATCCACCTCCAGAATACCCTTGCTGATAAACTTGCTCTCTTTGACGCAAAACTCCTCGTACGGGTCATGTAATCTTCCCGTCGTTATCCATTCACGAAGCATTTGTGCATACGGAATGCCAGCCGCGCTTGTTAGTGTACCGTACACTTTGCACGCTGTTGGGTCTCCAGACATGCCCTGCATCCGTTCGTAAATAACGGTGAGCACCTCTCCGCCTTTAACAGGAACGGCTGCACCAGTCGAAGATTTGGTAATCTCAGAAATTACAGCTTTCAACTTCGCGCCACCAAGGCCGAGAGCCTCGTCACGTGCATTTTGCTCTTCATCCACTGAGGAAGAGGAAAGGGAAGAGGCCTCGTCATCTTCAGTGTTGGCAAGTTCGAGGATCAGTTGGTATATTAAGGAGAGCGTATGGACGGTCGGATGGATGTAGAACCAGAGTTTCTGTAGAGTGAACTGTGGAGAGGTATTAAACGCGTGTTCTAGCTGTGATAAAAGGGTCTGGTACTCCTGCGTAAGCAACGTTAGAAAGGCTCCCGCTGGGAGACTTTGAGGACGAACCTTTAGCATGTCCCGGATAGCAGCACAGAGCGCATGATTAACGAGACCAAAGTCCAGATGGCTCCGACTTTCGACGAATGCGGATATAGCCGTATAGTATGTACCAAGAGGGAGAACGCGTTCGGTCAGATCCCGAAGGGACGGATCTAAGTAAAACACGTGAGCCATGTGGTACGATGTAGAGACTGCGCTGAATCGCGTTTCTCAGAGGGGACTTACCCAGGGGCGACGATACGACAAAGCGGATCCCTAACAGAGGATCATCATCCTCTGGCGAGCAGTCTGGATGATATGTTACATGTGTGCCTTCGATACCCTGCAGTGTTTGATCGGTCTTGCACAGTCACGGCTGGGACGTGTCGCTCACCAGCAACACAAACAACAAATCCTCCAGGATAATAGCCTCCTGTATATCGATGGGAAGATGATCCAGTATATCCTCTCTTTCTTTCCCCTTGCTCTTTGGCGTAGAACTTGTTGCTCCGACACGAGAATTCAATGGCGCACGGACAAACGAGGTTTCGGCAATGAACGATGACTCATTACCTGTGGTTGGCCATGAATGGCGACACATATCGACAAGACACTTGAAACACGTACCTTTTAGTCGGCTTTCACGCGAATTGTGTCCACAAGGCTCTATCTCTTCGTCGATATCATCACTTAACTGTCTGTTCCGCCTGACTGACGCGATTGTGCCGGTGATCTGTTTCCATCAAGAGTTGATGATGACCAAGGAGATAGTTGATGCAGATGACATACTTTTGTATATTCCTTGGCGGATAAGGTGAGGTTGTTTTTTCGGGGCGGACGTGCCCGGGGAGTGTATGGGTCCATGTCGATCAAAGGCAAACCACAAAGCAGCGTGAGACCTTCTCATATGTGGCTGTGCAAAGACGGTCCTAATGTTTTCCATCATACATGTCAGAAAAATATTCGTGCCATCATAATGCCGGCGTCTTACGACAGCTTTTGACTGCCTCAAAAGGAATTGTAAGTGTTATGATGGCATTAAAATTGCAATTTTGGTGAAAAAATAATTACGTAATCCGACAAAAATCCCATTTCGAGACATTGCAACGCATCATAATGGTGAACGATTATATTAAAATTGGGGTTTAACTTTTTCCGACACAGATTTTAAACCAGAAGGATGTATTTTCAACGGTGTAGAATGTATATTCCCAGTTGAAAGTGGCGACAATGGACTTGGAGGACTTGAAGGATGCAACTATTGATTGGTGAACTACTGTAGCATCTTATCTAAGCTCAGTTAGTCCCAATTGCCCCTTACGCCATGAAATTCGAGACTCGTGCTATCACGTCCAACTAGTTCAACCAAATCCCTCTCTTATCTCGCCCATACAATCAATAATCACCGTGCCACATATCAAGTCAGTCTTACTGTCGTCGGCTTGTTTGCATCCGTTACTCTTGCAGGGCCTCCGCGCTGCAACGTCACGTACTCGTCTTGGGGTGACGATGGTAATTAATTGAACCTATTTGAAAGTGATCTGAAGATTTAGCCAGCTCTTAGTTCGACCATGTGTTGCCACCGAGATTTTATCTCGGAACTTACGACCAAGTTGCTATGGTCCCTAAACCAACGAGATGCAGTCGCCCTGCAAGGGACGCACAGTGTCATGCACTTATCTCGGAGCGGCCATCGAACGGCCAAGTGTCCTACAATATCGCCTAACCTCCATAGAACACATTCAGGGCTTGATCGTATTCCAGCAATTTCAGCGGGCTTTGGACGCGTGAATCAAGTACTACGACGAAGAGCTGGATCGAGTTGAGAAATGAGCTGGAAACGGCATTGTCTTTGTGGTCATAGCAATGGAAGAAGAGAACAATGGCTCGGCAATGACGCCGCCCACTGCAGAAAAAGGCAGCCAAGACCCGATTCAGGTTCGAGTTGCGACTCCTCGACCTCGAGGCATGAAAACTCACCTCTGGTTTGACTGCTAAAGTATACTACCGATTCTTACCTGCCCATGGACTATGGATAAGAGTTCTTATTTTGTCCTGTGTCCATCGCAGCTCAGTTTGGGAAAGCACAATAACACGCTTCATACACGTTGCTCTCCGGCTTCATTTCCGAATCCGATGTACTCGCCTTGCATTCTGTACATAATATAATGGGCGCGGCAACTAATTGTGGACCTTTGCACACCCTTGCCTATCGTCTCCCTGGGTTCTAATTGTTCCGCAGCATCGAGGTGCGCACGATTCGTGGTCGCTCTTTTACCAACAAGTTTTAGCACGGTCGAGTGCTCTATTTCTTCCACAAGGCCATCGACTTGGTTCGCAACCCTCTTTACTCTTCGTCTTCTCGGCTCTCCTTCAAGTTACGCATCTTTGAACGGCTCGGATCCGTTCAACGACCTCGTTTCTGTTCTTACTCTCGTTCACATTCCTCTGGGAGTACCGCCGCACTCCATCGATCCTTGAACCTGCTGCTGGCATCTATTCTCTTCTATAAGCAAAACCTCGCGCATCTTACTAGTTCTAGGATGACCGTTAACGCTGCCAACCTCGTCTTCCACATTGACATCCTCATCGCCGCCCTAGTGACAGTGTTCGCACTTTCAACGCTCCCGCGTGCTCTTGCCCGCTTCTCCTCCGCAGCAGAGTGGAGATATGGACATATTCTCCGCTCAATACGCCTCGAGCGCCGTCGTATTCGTGGGTTGAAAACCAGCCAAATCTCCAAGCCACGTGAGCCAGCCCCGTTGAACGAAAAGGCTTTCTCGCCCCAAGTGGCCTCTTCCTCCGGACATGAACACCTGCAGGACGGTGTGCTGTCTGAGGAATCGCATACATACTTTTCCCACACGAATCTCCTTCGGCATGGCTCTGCGCGCACTTTGACCTCCGTCTCAAACCTTCCCCCGCATGTCCGCGCATGGTCATCGGTCCTACCGCAAATAGGAGGCTTCTTGCGATACAGGCTCAACACCGGATTCAGCGTGGGCCAGGCGCTCATTATGGGACTGTACGCGGCGATTCTCGTATATGCGTCGTTCTTAGAAAGCAACCCTTTCGAGGACCAGGCGAGGATGGCCTTTGTAGCCATGTCGCAGATTCCGATAGTGTATATGCTTGGGACGAAGAATAACATCATTGGAATATGCGTTGGGATGGGATATGAGAAAGTGAGTCCCTTCATCACATTGATTTACTATCCGTCATTTGTACTGATTTGGTACATTCGTTTGACAGCTCAACTATCTGCATCGTTTCGTAGGCCTGATGGTTGTCTTGCTTTCAAATATTCACGGTGTCGGCTATAGTGAGTGTTTCTTCAGTTTCGGTCAAGTACGATATGAAGCTGATGTTTCCATAGTTTATCGATGGACTTTTCAAGGTGTCTTTTCGGAAAGGATGGAGGTTCCTGCAAACAAAATGGCTTTCGTTGCACTGGCTGCTTTAGATGTTTTGTTCTTCTTTTCAACTTCGTTCTGGAGACGTAAGGCCTACAATATTTTTTATGTCACACACATTGTTTGTTTTGTCTTATTTCTTCCTGCAGTAAGTCGGTTGGTTTGGGCAAGTTATTGACACTGACAAGGCGTCGAACACGCGATTAGGTCTATGCGCACGAGGAGATAACACTGCATTACATCCTCGCTGCTGCTGCAGCATACGGCCTTGACCGCATTCTTCGCGTCCTCAAAACACGCGTTTTCAATGCCCGCATACGACCCATTCCCGATCTCTCTCTTACGCGTATCGAGGTACCTGCGTTGAACGCGGGCTGGCGCGCGGGTCAACATGTCCGCATACGTGTCCTATCATCTGCAATGGGCTTAGTAGGCTGGGCGGAAGTACATCCGTTTACGATCGCAAGCGTCGCGAAGACACCGGAGGGCCTTGTGTTGATGTGCAAGAATGTAGGTGGGTGGACAAACCGGTTGTACGAGTTAGCCAAAGTTGCCGGGTATGGTCGTGAAGACGGGGACGATAGTAGGAGGGTCACTGTCATGCTCGAAGGACCATACAGTATGGGTTTTACCTCACCCTTGTGGTTGAAGCTGGACTAACATTGTAAGCGAACAGGTGGTGCAGGTCACTCTGTATTTGCCAGTTTTTCGGCCGCCATGTTTGTTGTCGGAGGCAGTGGCATCACGTTCGCACTCTCCGCAATTCAAGATCTTATTCAGGCGAGTTGTGTGCTGGCATCATGGTCCGGTTCTTGACAGCGAGTTCCAGAGGGAACAGGAAGATTTGAGCAGGGTGAAGCTCATAGAACTCATTTGGTGTATTCAGGATCCTTGTGCGTTTTTGTTCTTCCTTGGAATTCCATTTTTCTCGGACAAAAACTGACTAGGGTGGATGCCGCGTAGCCGCGCTCAACCCCCTTGTTCCGCTCTTCAGCTCGCTCATGCAACAAAGCACGCGTACGCCTCTTCGAATTTCCGTGCACTACACTCGAGCAGCAGATACTCCGCCTGCCAAGGACTTCCTGCCACCTGGCTTGACACTCACCGCGGGACGCCCCCGAATCGCGAAAGTCATGGACTCGGTGATTGCACGAGCAGTATCGTATGGATCAGGCGTGAAAGCATATATGAACATCACGGGTGTCGTGGTTGGCGTGTGTGGACCCGTCGGCATTGGGGATGAGGTTGCGCAGGCCGTATCTGATGTGGATCCTGGAAGGAGATGGGCTGTCGGAGGGATCGAGATACATGAAGAGTGCGTTGTTTCGGACATTTCTTTCTTGGAGTCATTTGACTGACGGTGAAGCATAGGACATTCGGGTGGTGATTATCTTCATCGTGTATTTGATAGAAGCACATCAGGAACTGTAGGAACTGTTTGGGGGGGCCTAGAGAAGTACCCTGTTTTACCTATCGGTGTTGTAATTTATCAGGTAGGTCAATGTTTGATGGAGATCGCAGATGTTTTGTTACCCTGGAACACTTTCGTTCATTACTACACCTTCAATTTGTAGGCATATCCGCATGCAATCTAGAGCGATGATCAACTTCGTTTGGCCGTTGCCAAAGTGTTCATTTTCCTTTACTTTTTTGCGATTCGGTAGGGCAGTGGCGTTATTGTTGTCGGATGACAACCATACGGAGTTAGTACCATCCCTGATCCTTTGCACGAACGTTCGAACCTGTCGTGTCATTGATTCTGATGGCAAACAAGCATGTGCTAGAGTTAGCCTGATCAGGGTTCAAACGTCCAAGATCCCGACGGATATTAATATTCGCTCCATCTGACAGTCTCTTCTGCAAATCGAAATTATGCGACCACGCTGAGATCCACGGTATTGCACTCTTGCCATCTCCTATGTGCTGTGATCAGGAATTCCTCGGCCTTCAGTGGGGCGATTCATGGGAAAATCAGGGACAAATGCGGGGGACCAAGTCTTTCAGGTTCACAGCCAGAATACTTAGGAGTGCCCAGATGATGTGTTGCAAGTCACAAAGAGCGCGACACAGTCAGACTGATTCAGCGACGGCGATGTAATTACTTCTGATAGGATGATGCTATCTGAATATCTGACGTGTAGTTTATTCTTGCATTCTTCATGTCAGTTGGGCGCGAGAAAGGCTTCGGCGTCGGCATTTCCCATTATGTCGGCTAGTGCCATCACACTGGATCATCCTGAAACATTGCAATGTTCAACGTTCGAACGTTCAGCAGCTGTTCGTAGATGCTTTCGACGGCGCATTTCAGAATCCGTATATTCTTTTCTGTCAATCCACTGTGCCAAGTTATGACTCACGACCACTATTCCCAGCGAGAACGGCCACCCGGCAGGCGCAGCGTCCAGCCTTGCACATACGTCCTATTGTTATCCAAGAATATGGTGCCTATTCGGGACTTTCTCTACCCGGTGACTGTGCCAAGCAGTGCCTAGCGCGGACGCGAACAACATCTCCCATGCTAGAAGAGGACGAGCGCCATTCTGTACTATCGCGGCTAATTAGAGCTATATTCGCCGCTGAGTCCTGTCGAATCAGAGAAATGGCGGTCGCACCATAACAGGTTCCATTCTTCCTGCTCGCGCATTTCGCGATTGGTCGCTCCACACCTTCGGTCTACCAACTTCATAAGACAAGCAGCATTTGGGATGGTAGCAATGCTTTTGGGAGGGCTGTCGCGCCCGAGGTATAAAGGTATCGCGTTCGCCAACTGTCTGAGCATCTCATTCCTTTCGACCCGTGAACCAGCGTAGATGAGTTCCGTTCCCCCGTACTTGCTGAGCGGCGCACACGATCCTCGTCGATGGAGCAAGTTGCGACGATGGATCATCGTCTTCGTCATCTGGCACGCCATGGCACCTGTGTGAGTACTCTGGTCCCAAGTACCAGGGATGCTGAGTTCTCATCCTCTTTTGCGACAGTGACCTTTCCCTGACATTCTATGTGAAGCATTCCTACATCCGCGGGTTGTTACGTGCTGAATATTTGACATAGTCAGGGATTCAAGAACAAATTCAAGATGATTTTAAAACAATGGGATCCATCGTCGTTCTCGGCGTGGGCCTTTACAACTTTGCAAGTCGAAATATGTGTGTGTATGCTTGCTCATCTCATATTGATACTAGGGTGCCGTATTCGGACCGCTCATCGCCGGTCCATTGAGCGAAATGTACGGACGTCGACCAGTCTACGTGACGATGATGGCAGGATTCACCGGTTAGTTGCTTGTATGTCCGTATTCTTGCATTTGATTGACACAAAACCAGTACTATCGCTGTGCACCGCGTTGGCTCCGTCTATGTTTGTCCTTCTGATGTGTCGCGCACTGGCGGGCCTCGTTGGAACCGGAATATTTGCTGTCTATGGTGGTTCACTCTCGGACATGTTCAACCCTCTTGAACGTGCTCCACTCGTGGCCCTATTTACTATCATGTTGCAGGGCGCACCCACCTTTGGTCCTGTGCCAGCGTCGATCCTGGGTTCCCTTGTGCCCTGGCGTTGGTCGATGGGGTTTATTGCCGTCTGGGCAGCCCTCTTTGCAATACTTCTTGTGTTTGTCCCAGAGACAGAACCTAGCGCGATCCAGAAAAAGCTTGCGAAACAACAAGGCATCCCGGTGATTCCTACTCTGGATACAAGAGACTCGTCAACTGTATGGAAGGAAGCACTCTTCACGCCGATAAGTGAGTGTGTTATGGTGAGGTGGATGATAAATTGACACGTACGTTTGTAGCCATGATACTGCAAGAGCCGATCGTGTCGTGGACCACACTATATCATGCGTTCATCTATGGACTCTTGTTTCTCCTTCTCGAGGTAATGTTTACTGCGGGTTTTTTTCCGCGGTGATACTGATATTCATTCTAGGCGTATCCCCACGTCTTTGAGTCACTCTACGGCATGTCCCGCCAAGAGACTGGATTGGTCTTTCTCGCACCCTGGATCGGAAACCTCGTGGGTGTGCTTGTGTACTTTGTCTTCCTCAAACCCCTTCTCCGAGAACAGCGGAAGCGATTCTTCGATGAATCCTCCGGGAAACGCCATATATCTCTCGAAGAGCGACTTCCAGGGGTTGTTATCGCCTCCCTTTTTACGCCCATTGGCATGTTTTGGTTCGCGCTGACTGCGCGTTCCGATTTCCCCCGTCTGCTTCCCATCCTGTCAGGTATTCCCGTAGGGATGGGGATGACGCTGGTGCAGCTCTCCCTGATTAACTACTACATTGATCTGTACCCGACCCGATCTGCCTCTGTTGTTGCCGCCAACTGTGCAGTGCGGAACATGACGGCGACGGTGTTCCCCAGCCTGGCAGTGCCGTTGTACAACGCCCTGGGCATTTGGTGGGCGAGCATGTCGTTGGCGTGCGTGAGCTGTATCGGGATTCCGACGGGATTGATCCTGTTGGCGTATGGAAAACGTCTGAGGGCGCGGAGTCGGTGGGCGGTGCAGGATGCCACCGTGAGCGTCGCTGGACCGGTCGCACCATTGTTGGGACCACATGGCGTGCAGGGATACGGTGGTACGACGTCGTCCAGCCGCACGGCTTGAACGATATGATCTTTTTTCTTCCTCTTCTTCCTCTTCAATAGGAGAGAGACATTTACGTTCTTTTGACGACCTTTTACGTTTACATCCATGTCTTTTCTTAGGAGGCGCATTCGCACATCGAGTCTTGGTTATTTCTTAATTCACGGTAAAGAAAAAAAGTGTACCTATGTATACATAGTGCGATCTCTACTTTACGGTTACCTGGCGTTCCCTTTCAGTTGACATTTTTCTTGTACGATTTGAGGTTGATCACCCTCGCAGGCGCGTGACGTCAGACCTGAGATCTGAGATGTGAATTATAAAATTACCGCGGGGAGCATGTCCTGATTGATACGACACCCCAACTCGGACGCCCGTTGGTAGTGAGCCCACCAGTCCAAGCAAGCCGGGATCGGCCCGTATGTGCCGAACAATCGGCATAGCCATTTGAGATGCCGATGAGTGTCAAACGCCAGTCGGGTAGATCAAAAGAGTTATCAGTCCGCAAGTACCGAGACCACAACACGATGTCGGATCCCAGGCTGCAGGTAATCATACCGCACGGCGTGCCCTTGATCGATCCCGACAGCAACAGCACAGACCTCCTCTTCTTGCCCTGGTTGCGGCAGACCCGCATCAAGCTCGCGTTCAAAGTGCACGGCGTGCTCGACCCTCGCGATGGGATCCGAACCCAAACCGTCCGAGTCGTCGTCGTCCACGTACGCTTTGTGGACGCGGCACGGGCGCTGGTCGTGCTGAACATCGCGGACCCCGCAGATCCTGCATGTATTCGGGTGTAAGACCGCCGCGAACATGTGGCACAATCTAGTGTTGGTACGCGAGCCGCCGTAGATGATGAGTCGCGGACGATGACCCAAAGGACGCTGTACACGCGCCAGGTGCCCCGACGGCGCGAACGTGCCGGAACATGTTCGCGCGATGCGGATGCCTCCACATTCGGCTTGCGTGCCAGGGCAGGGGCATAGGGGACGACGAGTTTAAGCGGGTGTTGGTGTCGCTTCCGGCGTCCTGGCAAGGGTTCATGGCGGGCGCGGAGGGGATGATTGCGAGAGAGCTAACATCGCTCTCGTGTGAAGAATACGAGCGGCGTCAGGAGCGAGCGGCACGCCAGGTGACCAATAGGTTGGCCAAGGGGATCAGGTCCATGTGCGGCATATGCAACAAGGTGGGGCATGCGGACAAGGATTGTTGGCAGAACCCCGCAAGCAGGGGCAAGGGACGAATGAACGAGGGTAGAAGAACAGAACACAGCAAGATCTCACTGAATCAGACTCTGATTCGAAAACCTTTCACTTGTGAAATACTTGCGATGTACTTTGCGAGTTATGCTTTTTTCTCACTTGCTTCCAAAAGGATAGTTGCATCGGGCATGGCCAAAAAAAACGGCATACAAACTTTCCGTTGATCATGCGGCTCGGATTGAATGAAGTAAGAGTCTTGTCTATGTATGTCTAAAGGCGATAAATACGTATCGCTGTAAATCTAATCAGTCGAGCCATAGCAATGCACTTGATAAATAAAAAGGTATCCAGGGTACCGGGAACGAATCGCGTGGACGGCGGAGACAGGGAGTTATCCAGGGTTTGTATTCCCCTTAATCACGACTTACGTCTCTGCGATACGCATGGTGTTAGTACGTTTGACATCGGAAAAAAGGAGTAAGCAATGCCAGGGAACGACGGTAACCAGCTACCGTGACAGGTTAAACTATCCTCCGAGGCGGCGACCGCATGGATGAAGATTTGAGAGGTGACTCACCGGCCAAAGAGCTTGACGCGCATCCAATCGCCGGCGACCAAGGCTCTATTCCGGAGCGAAAAGAGCGTGCTCAAGTAGGCACTACGCCAAAACAAGTACGTCGCGACGCCCCCGCTGGCCCACGTGTGGCCGAATATGGACAAATCCGCGATGGCCTTGTCAGAGCCAATGTAGCTGGGGAGCAGCGTCAGCGAATGCGAGACCGAGCGCGATGCGAGCTTACGCTAGAGAGCCTTGATGGCTGTACTGGAATGGGTTGAGACGGATCTTGGCGACTTGTTTCTTGAGCTTGTCGATGCGTTTGGTCTTCTCGGCGTCGAGTTGTTCTCCGGACGCGAGGCTATCAACCTGGTCTTGGAGGGCATCGCGTTTCGCGACGAGCTTGAGGATGCGGGCGAGATAGGCACCTTGCTGAGACGCTACTTGGGCGGTGGGTGCATACGAGGTGGAAGTACAGTCTCCGATGGCAAATATGGATGGCGCACCCAACATTCGGAGGTGGTCTAGAGTCGGTGAGTATGG
Organism: Boletus tylopilopsis; assembly: GCA_038093875.1. NCBI lineage: Eukaryota > Fungi > Basidiomycota > Agaricomycetes > Boletales > Boletaceae > Boletus > Boletus tylopilopsis. Next base: position 11,208 of record JBBPTB010000052.1, on the reverse strand, counting down.
ACACGTCGCGCGTAAGGCCAGCGGCATGACGTACTATCGACGGAGATGCCCCGCTTGTTGGTCTGGTCGTTTGACAACTTGGCCATGAGACTCTTGGTGACGGAACGACTGGTATTTCCAGCGGCCCATACGACGAGACCGCAGTCGACTTGTTGTTCTGGTCCATCCTTTGGTTTGAGTGTGACGGAGGAAGGACTGACGCCTTTTACCTGGTGGATGTCAAGCCGATGCGAATGGGAAAAGGAGGGGGGATTACCATTGTGCCGGTCATGATGTCGATCTTGCTCTCTTTGAACGTCTTTACGGTGTATGCGATGAGCTCTTTGCTGAACATGGGAAGAACGCTTGGGAGTGCTTCTACGAGGGTGAGTCGCATGTAAGGATGAAGTTCTGGATACCAAGATTTGAGGTCTTCCTGTTGTGGGTGAGAGATGATATAGAGTGGAAATGGAGATGGCAAACCTCGAGAAAGTCGTGGAGTTCGCCTGCGACCTCGATGCCTGTCGGACCGCCGCCCACGACGACCTGTGTGTACGGTAAGGAGGGACGAGAGGATGAAACAAGGAGAGATACCATGTGTAGCAGGCGGCGTTTTTCTTCTTCGCTGGTACCCGGGAACGCGGCTGTTTCGACGCAGTCCAAGAAGCGTCTTTGCATCTGCAGGGGTGTGAGAGGGGAGCGGGAGCTGTGTCGGATGCACCGACTTGTTCTGCGTCTGCAATCTCCTTCATGAAGCAGGCGTTTTCCTTTACGCCGGGTATTCCGAAAGTCTGTGTCTCTGCACCGACGGCGTAGACGAGATAGTCATAGTTTATGGTGCGAGTTGGCTCGAGGGGACGAAGGGGGGACGAGTCTGTGAAGGTGACGGTCTTGTTGACGGGCTAGAGCGAGATGAGGAATAAGAGAAAGAAGGGACTGCAGGGACATACGTCGACGTCTGTCGCTTCTGCCTCTATGACGGCGACGTGTCTGGCCTTGTGTCGGGCGATGAAGCGCGTGGCTGTGCGAACAATGAGTTGAAGGGGCCGAGTGAGAAATGTCTGTGCACATACGCTGGAGAATGGAGCGGGCAGCGAGGGTGCCGACAGCGACGGAAGGGAGAAGGGGAGTGAATAAGAAAAAGTTTTTTGGACTGATGACGATCTGGGCGTTTGTGTGAGTCGGATGGGGAGATGATGAGCGGACACGATGGACACAGACCGTGTTGTAGTGTTCGGTGTCGAGGTGCTTGAGGAGGCTCGTTGCACCCCACCCACTGCCGAGCACGACGAGCGTCTTTTTGCTGGGGTCGAATGGGAGCTGTGGGCCGGGGTGACGTTCCTTGTGGGAGACATAGACGAGCGTGCCGGTCGCTGTGAACGAGCTGGTGAGCTGAGATTACACGACGTCGGTGTGCACGGACCCGCGACGACGGACACGAGCGAGACCTGAACGAACGCTCTCCGCGCTGTTGCAAGACGTCGAGCGAACATCACCGTACAAGCTTATTACCCGCTCCGATCACCGCTTACCACTCAGCAACGATGCACCAGATATCCATCCTCGGTCGAAATGCGATCCACTGTGGATTTCACCTCCACGACCACATCGCACGGACCATCCTCGACGCTCTCCCCGCCTCCAGCTACGTCCTCGTCACCGACACCAACATCGCACCTCTTTACGCTCATCTCGTCACCGACGCCTTTGACGAGCACATCTCCGCCACCTTCCCAGACCCTGCCACCGCACCCCGCTTCATCACCCATGCCATCACACCGGGAGAGACCTCAAAGTCTCGCGAGGGAAAGGCCGCCATAGAGGACTTTCTCCTCGCCCAGAAATGCACACGCAACACAGTCCTCATCGCACTCGGCGGAGGCGTCATCGGCGATCTCGTCGGTTTCGTCGCAGCAACTTTGTGCGTGTCTCTTGCATTCCCCAATGCCCCGTCTGATCTGGCCCTTCTCCCCAGCATGCGCGGCGTCCGCGTCGTCCAGATACCCACCTCCCTCCTCGCCATGGTCGACTCCGCCATCGGAGGAAAGACCGCCATTGACACACCCCTCGGCAAGAATCTGATCGGCGCCTTCTGGCAGCCAGAATATATATTTATAGACGTCGCCTTCCTCGCCTCTCTCCCTAAACGCGAGCTTGCAAACGGTCTCGCAGAAATCATAAAGGTCCGTCACTTCCCGACACTCTCCGCTTTCCCTCATCGCCCCCACAGACAGCAGCCATCTGGGACGAAGACGCGTTTGCCCTCCTCGAAGCGTCCTCCGGAACTCTCCTTGACTCCCTCGACAACATCCACGCCCAATCCCTCTCCGACCTCGCCTCCCATCCCCTTCTCACCCTCATCATCTCCTCCGTCAACACAAAGGCGACCATCGTCTCCTACGATCCGAAGGAAGCTCACCTCCGCAATCTCGTCAATTTTGGCCACACCATCGGTCATGCCATCGAAGCATTCCTCACCCCTTTCCTCCTCCATGGCGAGTGCGTCGCCATCGGCATGGTCCTCGAAGCAGAGGTCGCCCGTGGTCGTGGAAGGGAAACAGGCCTCGGTCAGGTTGGCGTTGGTCGTCTCCGCCGTTGCATCGAATCATATGGCCTTCCAACTTCGCTCACTCATCCCCTCGTCCTTCGTGCACAAGCTCAGGCTCTCGCCGCCGCCGCTCCACCAATGACCATCGACGGCCTCCTCGATCGCATGGCCATCGACAAGAAGAATACCACTTCAAAACTCAAGAAAATCGTCCTCTTGTCTCGCATCGGAAAAACTCGCGAACTCAGAGCAACCGGCATACCCGACGACGAGATAAAAAAGGTCCTCGCAGACGCCGTCACCGTCATCAGCGGTATCCCAGGCGGATACCTCAAACCCGCCCTCCCGAGTCCGTTGCGCGAACTACCAGGCATCACAGACAACGGCTCTTTGCCTCCCCAGCTCATCCCTTCTCCACCTGGTATCGCTCCTCCCGCTCCTAGCGATAATGCAGGCATCCCGCATATCTCCATCTCCACTCCGGGTTCAAAATCCATTTCTAATCGCGCCCTTGTCCTTGCAGCCCTCTCAAACGGCACCGTCAAGTTGAAGAATCTGCTGCACTCGGACGACACTCAGGTCATGATGGCTGCCTTGCAGGCATTGAACGTGCGTTGTCTTACTTTTTTCTCCTTGCTTGCTCACTCCCCATAAGGCAGCCAAATTCGAATGGACGGACAATGGCGAAACCCTCATCGTCACCGGTTCTGGCGGAAAGCTGTCGCTTCCTCCACAGGGAACAGAACTCTATCTAGGCAATGCTGGAACTGCCGCACGCTTCCTAACCACCGTCTGCACTCTCGTCCCGCCTTCTGCCAAACTGTCCCCATCGGATCGTACTGTCGTCACTGGCAACGTGCGCATGAAGCAGCGTCCCATCGCACCTCTTGTCGAAGCCCTCGCAAAGGCAGAGGCAGACGTCAGCTACCTCGGCACGTCCGGTTGTCTTCCTCTATCCATCGCCCCTACTGGTCTTCCAGGTGGCACCCTCTCCCTCGACGCCTCCATCTCCTCGCAGTACGTGTCTTCCATTCTCCTCTGCGCACCCTATGCACAGCAAGACACGACTCTCGTTCTCACCGGGAAAGCCGTCATCTCCCAGCTCTACATCGACATGACCATCGCTATTATGCGCGACTTTGGCATTCACGTCACCCGCGAACGCGACCCCGATACCGGCGCCCTTCTTAACGTGTACAAGATCCCGCGCGGTGTCTACACTGTACCAGAATCTGGCGTATTCACGATTGAATCGGACGCGTCGAGTGCGACTTACCCACTCGCTATCGCCGCCATCACCGGAACATCCTGCACCCTCGCCTCGATCGGGTCTTCTTCTCTTCAGGGCGACGCCCGCTTTGCAAAGCAAGTCCTCGAACCGATGGGTTGTACCGTCGTACAGACCGACACGGAGACGACCGTCACCGGACCACCGGTTGGGACACTCAAGGCTGTGGGGGAAGTAGACATGGAACCCATGACCGACGCGTTCCTGACGGCTGCCGTCGTGGGCGCTGTCGCGACGGACGGCGGCTTGGGCGGAGAAGGGGGTGTAGGCAAGAACATCTTACGCATTCGCGGGATCGCGAACCAGCGTGTTAAAGAGTGTAATCGCATCAAGGCGATGAGGGATCAACTAGGTGCGTCGTATTCCCGTGAGCGCAATATTATTGACTGACGCGTGTATAGCCAAGTTTGGGGTCGAGACGGACGAGTTTGAGGATGGGATCGTTATTTACGGTCGACCGCTTGCCAGCCTCAAGCACGGCGCATCTGTTTATTGTTACGATGACCATCGTGTCGCGATGGCCTTTGCAGTGCTTTCTACCGTCGTCAGCGGTACCGTCATCGAGGAGAAACGGTGCGTTGAAAAAACGTGGCCCAACTGGTGGGATGACTTGGAGAGCAAGGTGACCTCGCATGTATGTACTTCGCACTGTTCTCACGCATTACATAGATTGGCATCCAAGTGCAAGGCGTCGACATTCCCAATGCACACCCACCACCCACATCAACTGCGACGACAGTCATACCCAATGCACTCGCAATACCTTCCGTTCTCATCATTGGCATGCGTGGCAGTGGCAAGTCCCACATTGGTCTGCTTGCCTCGCGTGCACTCTCACTTCCCTACCTCGACTTTGACGCACACTTTGACTCGGTCTATCCACTCCCGGTACGCGCCTATGTCCAGACCCACGGCTGGCCGGCCTTTCGGGCGGCCGAGACGGAGCTCTTACAGTCTCTCATGTCCACACATGGCAAGGGTTGGGTAATCAGTCTTGGAGGGGGCGTCGTCGAAACGCCCGCAGCGCGGGCAGCACTCATCCAATTTTCGACGCAGCATGGCGGCAAAGTCGTCTGGGTGCAGCGTGAGATAGATGTAATCGAAGCCTACCTCGACAAGGAAGGCGAACGACCCGCGTACGGTGAGGAGTTCCGGGACGTGTATGCGCGTCGCGAGCCATGGTTCGCTCAGTGTGCAGGATACGAGTTTGGTAACTATGCTGCGCTGCGGGGTGAGGTACAGGGCGAGGTGGAGAGATTCTTTGGCCATGTATCCGGTCTCAAGCCTAATTTGGCGCCGAACGCGGCCAAGGCCGCGCAGGGTGTGCGGTCGTACTTTTTGTCGCTGACGTATCCAGACGTCGTGCCGGCATTGACAGACATTCCCGAACTCAGCACAGGCGTGGACGCCATCGAGCTGCGCGTGGACCTCCTCCGTGAAACAAGCTCTACGAACCCGATACCATCGCATGCGTACGTGTCACAACAGGTGTCTGCGCTCCGACGCACCACCTTACTCCCGATCGTGTTTACCGTCCGCACGACTGCACAGGGCGGTGCGTTCCCCGACGACGCTAAAAAGGAAGCCGCAGACCTCCTCAAACTCGCGTTACGCCTGGGATGCGAATATGTCGACATCGAGACGACACTTCCGCCACATTTCATTAAAGAAATCGTGCACTTCAAGGGTACTTCTCAGATTATCGCTTCCTTCCACGATTGGATGGGTACAGTCCCTTGGGACGCGCCGACCATGTCTGCCACGTACGGCGTCGCATCGCAGTATGGTGACATAGTCAAGTTGATCTCTAAAGCAACTTCGTTCGCGAGTAATTTCGCAATTCAGGCGTTTGCCGCCAAACACGCCAGCAAGCCGCTCATCGCCATCAATATGGGCGTTGAGGGCCAGCTCTCGCGGGTGCTCAACATATGCTTTACGCCCGTTACGCACCCTCTGCTGCCGAGCAAGGCTGCACCGGGTCAGCTCGCGTTCGCCGACATTCAACGGGCGCTGCATTTGTGCGGCCTGCTCCCCACCCGGCGATTCTACCTCTTTGGCACGCCGATTGCGCATTCCATGTCTCCAACACTGCACAACACGGCGTTTGAGGCGCTCGGACTGCCGCATACGTACAGCCTGTTTGAGACACCAACTGTCAACGATGATATTCGGCGGGTGATCCGCGAAGACGAGTTTGGTGGGGCGAGTGTGACGATTCCGTTCAAGTTGGACGTCATGCCCTTGTTGGACGGGTTGTCTGACGCGGCAAAGGCAATCGGGGCGGTGAATACGATCGTGCCGAGGGATGGTGGGCTCTACGGGGAGAACACGGATTACCTTGGGATCGTGGCCGCCGTGAAAGGGCGTGCGCCGAGGGTAGGGTTAGCTCTGGGAGCGGGCGCGGTGGAAGCCGCGTTGGTGATTGGCGCGGGCGGGACGGCGCGTGCCGCAGTGTACGCGCTCAAGACGCTGGGTGTGCGTGACGTGTACGTGTTTAACCGAACCAAAGCCAAGGCCGAGGCGATCGCGGCGGCTTTCAACGACGTGCGCGAGGGACAGGCACAAGGGGAAAGAGAGGACACGACGCGCGTGCGCGCGATCGAGGCGCTGGATGCATGGCCCTGCACACCTCCCCGCGTGATCGTCTCTACGGTCCCTGCCGACGTGACCACGACGACGCCCGTACCATCGACGAACGCGATCTGCCTTCCGACAACGCTCTTTGATGCGCCGACGGGCGTCGTGGTGGACATGGCGTATAAGCCGGCCGAGACGCCGTTGCTCAGGCTGGCTGCGGAGATGGCGCGCGGGTGGGCGCGGGTGAGGGGCGTCGAGGTGTTGCTCGAGCAGGGATATGTGCAGTTTGAGACGTGGACGTCGAGGCAGTGTCCGGAGGAGAAGGTGAGGGAGCGGGTGTTGGCGAGGTATGATGGCGCGGTGTGAGTGTGAGGGGAGGGTTCAAATATGTGTAAGACTACTTGGTAGAAACTTGGAATGTTGCGGATTTCGCAAAATGCGAGATTGTTTCGTGACGCGAAGCAAGCGAGGACTGCTAACGCATCACGAGAATCTAAGTAAACCCCTTATAGTATCTGACCAGTATGTGAGTGGTTTGAAACTAAGAACGCGTCTGACTCTCTGTTACCAAACAGCCTCGTGCTGCCTGTTATCTAGCAATGCCAGAAGATTCTGCGTACTGCCGATGCTGCTGATTGGTAAAGATGTCCTGGCAACATCCCGGTTCGCCAATGTTGCAACGCACACGATTCACTTCCTCATCGACTGCCAACAACCCTGCTCCACATTTTTGCTGGCATGCTTGTTGTGCATGATCTCAAAAACGTCCCATAATACTGCCAATGACTCTCCTTTAGCAATCACGGAGCAGCTGGCTCATTCATCCTACCCAGACTTACGGTACCATACTCTACAACGACCCAGGAGGACGTCTGCAATTACTCATAACATAGGTTCGAATCTGTTGTCGAACGCTTGCTTGGAGAGAGCTTTGGATCTCACAGAGTATGCTGCCCCAAGTGTTCACTGGTTGAAAACGAATTGGTTACTTACGTGTTTGTACAGAACCTTGGGTACTCTTTGACTCACAAAAATGAAGAAGTCAGAAAGTTTGTCGCGGCACGTGTATCTAGAAATACGAGTAGTTTGTTCAACGGGGATTCTCAATTGCTGACAGGTCTGGAAATAAAATGTCGGAATAGCGCGACACTGTATTATCATTACAATATGCAACAGGCGTGCTACAAACGGCGGTACGACCTAAACACGTACGTAGCGGGTTTTGCCACGGATGTGGCCCGTGGTTATAAGGGAGTATGGGTTACAAGCGACTGTATATCGACAAACATAAATCATACATCATTCGACAAGACATCTGTACACCTAACATGCACCTCTGCTGTGCAGACATTCTCCAAACCAGAGTGTCAGTCCTCGGGAGCAGCTATACTCTCCTCGATCACTTTGGAGTCTGTTAGTCTCTTTACCATCACGCTACCATCCTGCTCATGGAGTCAACACCAACGAACTGTGACGTCAAATGCAGGCTGACCTGGTTACCAAAGTAGGCCGCCTGTGCAATATTGCAAAACAGACCTACTTCGACGACACCCGTCACCAACTTTATCCTCGTCAATAACTTGCGTCGTGCATGAAGTCAACATCGTGATTGCATAACAAGCATCTAACGTACCGAGTATGGATCCTTTATAAATTCCCTTGGAAATGGGGCGTCAATGACAAAGTTGCCATTATCAGTGACGACAGGTCCTGCTTTCGCTTTTGCCATACGAAGCGAAGCGTTGGGTGAGCCGAGGGTCTCACGCAGGTTCTGCAGCACCTTGGCATAGGCAAAAGGAACGACCTCGATCGGGACGCCTTGCGCAAACTTAGGTGATCACCGAAGGAAATAAATAAAAGGCTCGTTTCATGGAAGGAAGAGGTCCCCGAGGAAAGCGGACGTACGTTCTTGCCGAGATACTCGCTGTTCTTCCTATAGTCGGCTACGAGGATGAAACTTTGAATCATGATGAACCGATGAATGGTCGCAGAGCAGGTCACACACACGTTTTTGCGACCTCTGCAAGAACCTTTTCTCGCAAATGACACGCTCCTCCACCCTTTATACAGTTCAACTGAGGGTCGACCCTACAGGGGCGATCCGCATTTGCGTAAGTGTATGACGAGGGGCGATGAAGATGACGGACTCGTCTGCACCGTCTATGGTCACATCGATTGTTAGGTATTGGTCCACGTCGCCGAGGTTAAGGCGAGCCGCGATGATGAGCTCCTTGGACTGAAATCCAGTAGGGATGAAGATGCGGTCCTTGTTCAATTCAGCGCCTTGTTGTACGATGCGCTCGACGACATATGGCACGGTAGACCCTGGGCATGCCGATGTATGAGTGCATGGCAGCGCGGGAACACAAGCGCATACCTGAACCTATTCCGATGATCTTGGGGTTGGTGAGTATCTCGGATGGACTTGGGAAGCATTGTGTCGCGGTACCTTGTGGTGAGGAAGGATGTGTTGATCCACTGCAGTGTAGGCAGCGAGTCGTTTGGATTGCTCGACGACTGAGAGTTGAGACATGAAGCCTTGATGACTTGGGATGAATCAAGCTTCGTCGGAAACTAGCTTCGTGACCGGAAGAACATACGGGGAGTCGTGAGAGCTGGTCTGACAATGCAATGACGAGTGTGTTGGGGTTGAATTAGTAATTTTGGCGGCTGACAGACCGACTTGCGAGACACAGAATGTCTTGTTGGCTGCGAAATGACGATGGGAGACAGAAGGGAACGAGTGAGACGTCGTCGAGCAATTGTTCACATCTTGACCAACGACTTTGTCGGTGCACTGGTTGACTAACCTGTGCTCGACGTTTCCCATCTTCCCGGGAACGTTTCACATTTAGCACGAGCAAGAGGGAAGATGAGAGCCATCAAAGGTGCGCACACGTTCGTTAGATAGAAGAAAAAACTAATAAATTACTGGCAAGGTGTTCTTCTGACGTGGTGAGTGTCGAACACGCGATATTCAGCATCTTGACCCTCACGACACGGCAACAGCGACTCTGCGGTGAAACAGATACTTCTCTCGATGAACGAGAGAGAACCTTTCATAATAGAAGATCTGGACGAGCACCACTTGATCATCAAGGCAGACGAAGAGTACAGGGTACGAAAGGAATTGGACGCCGAGGTGGGCACACACTTTTCTTTGTCAAGGCGTTTCGTTTAAATATCTGGTTAGCTGGAGAAGAATACATATAGCTTGGATGCCAGTCAATGAAGCTCGTCGTTTTGGGGCTTGGGGTCACCGTGTTGACTACGACTGATAGTTCCTGTCTTTAACCTCTTCGAGACATGTTCGGTGTCCAGGCACTGACCACGTCAACGGTAAAACAGCCAGCTAGCCGATCATCGCACTGAGACCAGCCTATCCTATCTCAAGTGAGCCCCCGTGTTCACAACAATCGAAACTATCGAATTTCAAAATCTTAAAACACAACATCTCACTTTCTGATGAGCTACCCACATCACCTCTGATACTTGCTCACCTCGTTCGTCGGAACTACCATGGGCGACCCCGTCACAAAGTCCATGAGTACGAAAATTTTCCATCCCTCGTCGCACGGCACTCAGTTCATGCAGTTGCCAGTGGTGTTCTTGACAGCCTGGTCATCCTCGTTTTCGTATTCAGACTGCGGATACGCATTAAAATGCAGCGAGTAGGCTGGGACGATATCTGGGCGATAATAGCCTTCCTTTGTGGAATGCTGAACGTCATCAGCAACTGGATCTACCTCGTTAAACTGAGTGAGTATTCGATTCGGTTGTCCTAGCTACCACTTCCAAGGCTCACACGGCCGTGCTCACAGGTACAGGTCGCTCTCCGTCGATCGCATTGTGGACATACATGTTTTCGATTACATGTCTCATTTGGTACGTCGACGCTGGACTTGTCCCATCATGGCGCTAACTCCAGGTCACACAGGGCAGTTCGCATAAGCATAGTCTTCTCGATCCTTCGAATCATTCCAACCAAAGAACGTCTCCATTCTTACGGACTGATGCTCGTCACCTTCTTTTCTCTCACATGTTTGGCCCTCATCGTGCAGAGAGCCGTCTCCTGCACTCACGCGTATCGCGTCTTCCGGTCGTCTACATCAAGTCACTATTTTACTTGCACTCCTCGTCGAAGGGTGATCATCTCCGAGTTGGCGGGTAAATTAGTTTTCACCTCTCCATATCGTCGTGCTCAGCAGGATTTCACAGCGGGCTTCACTGCCGACGTAATTACAGTTGCCTTTCCGTTATACGTGCTCCGTAGAGTGACCCTCCCCGCAAAACAGCTTCGACTTCTCCGTATATTATTCTCTTCCAGCATAGTCATCTCGATAACGTGCTCTCTCCGCACTGCGTGCCAGGTCGTACCAACATTGAAAACTTGGACAATGTTCATCACAGATATACAGGTACTGTACCTCCCATCTCTTGTCCGTGTCCTTGAATTCGATTGCGCCTGGTTGTCGTTTCTAGATCGCAATATGCTTGATCGTGTGTGATCTCCTCGTCGTCACCACACACCTTTATTGCCTGCTAAAGTATCGGAAGTGCGGGACTACCGATACGACCGAAATGGACACGACTGTCGAAGACAGTCAGGACCCTAGTACACCGTCTTTACCTCGACAAATGACACTGACGACGGTGGAACTCTTGTTTTCGGGGCAAAGCGAAGAATACATATCACATTCGGTGCCAGGTGGGAGCGTCGCGTGACCAGTGAGTGCCGGGATTCAATATTCAATCATTGACTCTGTTTTTATCTTTCGGTTTACGGGGACATTAGATATAATCACACCATTCCATC
>JBBPTB010000051.1:0-50910 GCA_038093875.1 Boletus tylopilopsis | reverse complement strand
AGGAAGACCGTCTAGTCCAACGTCGTCGACAGGTTATGAGAACCTCGACGACGCTTTCACGTGCAGCTCCGACTCGCGGGGGACACACGTGGCCTAGCTGACATTTCCAAATTTGGTTAAATGATCCAAGTACTGCCCCCATCAATATAACCGACTACGACGCATCTCCTCCCGCTCGATGGCTCCCCCGACGACCCTCATAGCCCCACTACTGTTCCGCGTACTCCTGCCCCGTACCCGTTCATGTCGCTCCATATCATCCTCCACGAATACCATGTGTCGCACCCACGGTATGTAATCCAGGAACACCCCCAATTCTCCCATCACCCCTACCCCTCCTACAATCCCTTGCAACGCCTCCAACATCCGAGTTTGATACGCCACGCGAGCACCGGACCCTCTCCTCCTCGCGGGGTTGATCGACGCCTCCATCGGCCCCGTGCCGTATGCCGCGTGTACTCCACGTGAATGCCGGATGGCTTCTTCCGCAATGAGCTCATCACGCTCCCAAAAAACAAGCCCCTCTCTCCCGTCGAGCACCGTATATCCAATCTCCTCGTCCTCCTTCGCGACCTCCATTCAACCCCCGTCAGCGCATTCCCATTCCATACCCTGTACTTTCAACTCACCTCCTCCCTGCCCCTTCGCATCCGGCAGAGCTCGGCGTCCACATGCGACATCACCTCGCTGTCTCGTTTCATCTTTCGCCACCACTCCCCATCCACTGTCCGTTCAACCCTGGACTCGACGGAAATTGCTTGTCCTGATCGCCGAACGTGTCCTGAAGCCTCGTCGTCTTGGTGCTTCTCTCGTGCTGATCCATGCCTCGCACCCGCACACAACGTTTGTAATTCCGTGATAGACCGTCGTAGATCTGGAAATCGCTCGCCGTCCGCTCTCGCGTACTCTTCATCTTCCGCCATGTCTAATCCATTGATCGTTCCCATGTTTTCATATAGCACCATCAGGTCTTCGCGCGGAACAAGGCAGCCCTCCGCCAACGACACGCATTGGAGAAAGGTGGTTGCCACGGCAGACGGACATGGCTCGAAAACCAGCGTGTTCTGAAGTGGCAGATCACCAACAGGGACTAGACCAGCGTCTGCACAATCATCGTCAATGCCTGCACCTTCCTCCCAACGACCCTCTCACCGTTGCATGTCATCACAACCGGCCTTTGACACCCTCGAATGAATTCAACGACACCAGGCCAAAATCCAGCATCCTCCTTGAACAAAATGTCCACCTCTTCCAGCAGTACCAGCGACTGTCGAACCTTCGGTCCCGATTCATCAGATTCAGCATGGCTCAGGCCGGAGATGCCCGCTTCGTCTGATGAGCTCGTTTCTTGCCCCGGTGGCAGTGGTCGCGGCCCATGCTTCGGACTGTCCCCGTCTACACTGATAGGCTGTCCTTCAGTCCCTGCTTCCTGTGACTCACCAAACCCAGCGAATTCACTCATCTTCCTCTTGGCTAGATACTCGCGGAGTCCCTTTCCTGCTTTTGCCTCAACCACAGCTTTCGTCCGCGCACCCCGGTTAACCGTCCGTACAATGTGATTCCTCCCCACGTCTCCGACAAAATGTTCTAGGCTTGCTCCATTGCGCTTGCCAATACCAGGATATACCTCGAAAACGTCCCATCCCAATTCCTCTGCACAGGCATAAACTGCCGCAGTCTTCCCACAGCCGGGAGGTCCAGTGATGAGGAGCGTGTTGGTTAATTCGTCACCAAAGTTCGTTTGGACCGGTTCCTGTGATTGGGACGCCGTATGCTTGATTTCTGTATCTGCGTCGTCGGACGCATCATGCATGTCCGTCGTGTCGCCTCTCTGGAGGCAAGCAAGTGTGCGTTGGCAGAATGCCAGTTCATCTTCCGAATCCTCGCCAGGATCGTCAGGTTGCTCTTCGTCTGCATCGCTAAAAACCACAAAGTCATCCAGGTCATCGTCGGAATCAATTCGCCTCTTCTTTCTGTTCCTTTTCTTCGTTACCGCACGGACAACGCGGCGTCGCTTTACACCTCGTCCTTTGGACTTGCTCTTTTCCTTATTTTTCCTGCCCCTTGCACCCTTCAGTTCCGGTTCCTCCGGCTGGCGGTCTTGCATGTGTAGCTCGAGCGCATGAAGCCAATCTCGTAGATAAAGAGCGTGCCTCTCATTGCCTAGCACTTCATCCGCACGTCGAGGACGAAAGCGACGAGTCCACATCTCGCCATCGCCAGGTGGAATTTTCTCTTGACAAGCAAATACTCGTGCGAAAGCGGGATGTGATTGAACGTGATTGTGACTGAGGGATTGAAGATGCTCTTCGCACCGCTGCGGCGCAAGTGAACTTTGAATACGGTCCAAACCAGTCGAGCGCGTATCATCCAGCGGCCGCCGTTTTGTGAGAAAATTCAAGGTCCCTCCATCTGTTGATGATCTAAGGCTCGGTAAAACTCTACGCTTGAGAGAGGCATGACTGGAAGCATAAGAACGCTGCACCCCTCGAACATGCTGCGAGCATGAACTAGGCAAAGGTGCAACATCCCCCAGTCCCAGGGTCCATTTATTCGAAACCTTGCTTGTCTTGTACGGTCGTGCATGCCCGTGTGTATCGGCATGCGGAAAGCTCGTGTCACTACAGTTGGGAACGTTGAGACGGATGGTAGAGGGGGGAGGCAAATGCGAGGCTTCCTGGCTGGATTCTAGATACGGCGTTAGATGACATGTAGATGATAAAGGAGGTTCTGTTGACAATTCTATGGTGGAGGACGCGTCAGTGATATCTATGGGTTCGGCATCATCCACAATAATGACTGCATTTCGTGGTTTCTCTCGCGCGGAAGAGACCCTTGTGAAAATGGGGAATAGCTGTCCTGTGCGTTCAAGTGTTATTTTGAGCCACGAGAATGGCGATGAACTCACGCACCCGGGTTGGGTGACCTGGATGGTTGTGCTGGAGGATCTGGATCGGCTGCTCGAGACGGGGTTACAGAGTCTGTGTGCTCCAGGTGCAAGTCTTGTTCTTTTCCCAAAGAAGGGGTTCCTGAGTTTGTCTTCTGAAACAAATTCTTCAAGGTCGTTTGAGTTGTTGGCTAGAACGACCAGTGGCCTTGTGAGTTTACGCGAAACAGCAATCTACGGAAATGGTACCCGTTGAGATTTCACTTGGCCGCCTGTGGTTCTTGCTCTGCACCTTTCCGGCATGGGATGGTAGTCAGCGGCGCCCGAGCTGTGGTTGAGCTTGACAATGGAAACGGAGTATGAAGTCCGGAGCGCGTCGCGTGACGTGTCACACGCGTCTAATCAGGTGACATCCAGTTTTGACAATGGCAGACCATGTAGAACAGCGACCACGTATCAGCAGCGAACTGTTGAAATGGATCTCCAGGGAGTATTTTGGTGAGTTCTCGTTTCCATGTTACAAGGTGATTCAACAAGATCAGATATGAACGGGTCATCCCATCGCGTCCTTGATCGTCCACCAACGCCCCTGGAGTTTGCCAAGCTTGTTTACTTGTCGAGACCAGTCGTCATCAAGGGTAATTCTGATGGTATACATTTCGGAGTAGCTCACGCGCTACTATTCAGGGGTAGTGTTTCCTGCCTTGACTAAATGGACAGATGACTATCTCGTTCAAAAACTGGGAGACCAGTCTGTCTCAGTTGCAGTGACCCCCAATGGGTATGTCCACCGTTCGCGAGTGTTTAGGGGTGTGACTAAGCGACAGCAAGTCGAGCAGATGCAGTCACCCGTGCGCCGGACGGGAAGCTATACTTTGTTGAACCGTTCGTAGAGTCCATGACTCTTGGCAATCTTCTCGAGAAGTTGCGTTCAGGTGATTCGAATTTACTTGCGATCTACGTGACACGATCCGACTATGCTACGGCTCAGGCAACGGGGATGTGTATTATCTGCAATCGCAGAATGGAAATTTGTATTCACACGGTTTCTTTTCCAATGGGGAGGACAACTCAGAGTTGAAAGCCCTACGAGCAGATGTCCCTTCCGAAATTGACTTTGTTCATGATGCACTTGGTTCGTTGTCCGTTCATGATCATGTCTTGCAGCCGACTCGCGAGATGGGCCAGGTTGGACTCCCGATGTCGTCAATCTGTGGATCGGCGGCAGCGGCAGTATCACAAGCATTCACAATGGTGCGATACCCGGCAGCGTCCCAGCTTTCTGGACTTAACAGGAAGCGTGTAGACCCGTACGAGAATATATACACTGTCGTCCGTGGTACCAAACATTTCACATTGCTACCGCCAAGCGAGGGGTGGTGTCTGGAAGGTCTGTGCCATCCTCCATCGTCGTCGCGTTGCTCACGAGATCAGAGAGGCTATACCCGCATGCCGTCTACGCACGCTCCGATGTGACTGCACCACTCGATCTCCTTGCGTCACCCGACACTTCACCTGTGCGATGGTCTTCTGTGTCAGACCCGGACCTTGTGGATGCGTTGCCACCGGAAGCCCATCCGATACGGATCACGTTGACTGCGGGAGATACACTGTACCTGCCTGTTGGCTGGTGGCACTTTGTGAGACAGTCTGGCGATGTGACTGTTGCGGTGAACTGGTGGTACGATGCAGAGCTTCAGGGGACGAATTGGGTGTGGCTGAATATGCTTCGCGGCGATCATGTACCTCTGGGAAATTAACAATAAACAGCACTTGGACCCGCATCACTTAGCACGTGAACTTGAACGCGAGATCAATAAGAGATCGAAAGGTGATGCACTCGCAAAAGCGTCAGACACAAATTCTACGGTAATCAATTCTTACTTTAGGAGTGCCTTTGACTGGATCATTGGCAGTTCGACGAAGTATTACTGGCACACGTTCGTTCCATAACCTGTGAAACAACAGATACAAAGGATGACGATCGCTAGAACAAGCGTGAAGCCGGGCGACAAGCATGAGAACGAGCCAAGCTTAGCAAATCCCTCGACAAGTGATCGAAGATCTTGAATAAAAACAGGCACCAAAAGTCCCCAAGGATGTAATCCATGGGGACAGTTCGCTCACATAAAACGATCCAAACGCAAGCGTCAAAAGATCCAAAACATGTGGGCCCCCCCCCAAAAAAAAAAAATAAGATGGTAAGCCAGGCGACCCTAGAAAGGGGCCGATATTCAGAAAAGGAAACGACCAATCTAAAATTCCTAAAGAGGACCCGAATTCCGGGCAGTATCTGTGTCACGCGTGTCACGTCATGTTACTGTGGACTAACGATGGGCAAGGACAAGAGCGAGAAGAAGGAAAAAAAGAGAAAGGCTGAGGCTGAGCTCGTTAGTGAAGATGCCCCACCAACGAAGGATGTCGACATCGAGGACACGTCCTCAGTACGTGTCATGACCATCATGGTGTGTATTTTACGCTCATCCAGGTCTAGCCTACGAAAAAAGCAAAGAAAGCGAAGGAGGAGATCGCTATCCCCTTGGAAGACCTTGCACCTATCGCGCGACCTCTTGCGCAGAAAAAGCTGCTAAAAAAGCTCCACAAGACGATCAAGAAAGGTGCAGTCCCGACTTGCCATTTCCATGTCCATGTAACTTGACTTTCTGCAGCATCTAAAGCTCGGCAGGTCAAACGTGGCGTAAAAGAGGTCGTCAAGGGTATCCGCAAGGGAGAGCAAGGGTAAGTGACTCGTCCTGATTGATTGTGACACTCGAGCTATTTCATTTCATCACAGGTTACTTGTTCTCGCTGCTGACATCAATCCAATCGATATCATATCCCATCTGCCTGTGCTCTCTGAGGAGGCCCAGATACCCTATGTATTCGTGGCATCCAAAGAAGAGCTTGGGCACGCCAGCTCGACAAAACGACCGACAAGCTGTGTCATGATATGTCCGAATCTGAAACGCAAGACACAAAAAAAGGACGGCGAGGAGGGAAGTGAGGACGATTACCGGGAACTGTACGAAGACTGTCGTCGGGACGTAGAAAAGCTTGATGCCAAAGTCGTTTTCTGATTGATCCTGGCTGGGTCACCAGTTTTGTTGTGTAGCCGGTCGTCCGGACCAATATGTAATACGTTTTGCTACATTCGCACACCCACCTGTCTCCATCAACCACTGATCCCGCTCTCAGACATGCCCTCGTCAAAAGTCACCCCTCCCCTCAATGGCTCTGGAAAGAAAATCAAGGGAACCCCAGCAAGCACCGTCCCCCCGTCGCCGGTTTCAAAGTCGTCAGAAACAGACCGTCCAGCGACACAAAGCTCAGGGAAGCCCGACAAAAATGCTTATGATGCGGAGCAAGACAGAATCAAGTCTGAAATCGATGTTCTTCAGGCCAAGCTTGTGTGTCGTATCCCTGTTGTTATCTGCGCAGTGACCGACCGTATGTTCACAGAACGCCGTCCGAGAGAAAATATCGCTAGCTGGAAAGCCTTCGGGGAACGACAGACGGAACGCGCTCCGTGCGGAACTTGACAGTATACGAGAAAAGCAGTCTTCTTACAAGACTTCTAGAGGCAAGATCCTCGATCAACTCAAGGCTTTGCAGGATGGCATACAAAAAAAGGTATGTCCAAGGGTTTCGACTCCGGCCGTCAGTCTGACGTGGACCAATACTTCAAGACCAAGGACTTGCAAACTTCCCGGGGGAAAACGCCTTTCCGAACCGTTGCCGAGGTCGATGCTCATGTCAAGTACGCCATCCTTATGGCTGAATATTCCATTGAAATCGCTAATCATGTCACCCAGAAACCTGGAAAAGCAGGTAGAATCCGGCAGTATGAAACTCGCTGACGAGAAACGTGCTCTTCAAGAAATCTCACAGGCTAAACGGACCAGAAAAAATGTCGAAGGTTTCCAGGCTGCTCAAGATTCAATCGACGCAGACCGGAACACTGCCGACGAGCTCCGCCAACAGCTGGATGATCCAGAGTCCAAGGCCATCTCTGACCGTTACGACAAGATCAAAGCAGAGCTAGACGAGCTAAAGAAGGAGTCGGACGAAGCATATGCTGGTCGTAATAAGCTGTTCGAAGAGCGGGACGAATTACAAGCTCAGGTATCCGCCCTTTTCAACGAGAAAAGGGCCGCTGCGCAGCAGTTCCGAGAAGCAACCGATCGTTACTGGGCAAAAGTCAACGAAGATCGCGCTCGTCGTGCCGAGAAGGCTCGTGCGCAGCGCGCCGCTGAAGAAGCTCAGAAAAGATTGGAACACGCGCAACAGCTGCGAGAGGAAGCATCTCTCCCTGCATATCAAGCAGAGATTGAAGATTGCCAGACACTAATTGACGCTCTTTCGGGCAAGGGTTCTGAAAACGTCGTCCCTTCTTCGTTGCCTGCGAAAAGTGAAGTGGCTGGCTTACCAAAGCTCGAGCCAAGGCAGGTGGAGGCTACTTCCGACGGTCTTGTGGCACGCAAGAAGAAGGGTGAGGTGGAGGAGACTTACTTTGCAGGAAAGGGGAAACGGGGAAAGAAGGACAGGATATCCAAAGGTGCACAAGAAACGGACGTCCTTAAGAATCTACCCTTTGGGACTGTTACTGCACTTTCCAAGCTTGCGATTCCTCTTCCGACTACCGCGGGCGACGTTCCACGTGTTATCGGGGACCTAAAAACGAAGAAAGCGTGGTATGAGGCCAATCGGGCGCGCGTAACAGCCGAGAACATCGCGAAAGCGGAGGCGCAAATACAACGCCTCACAGGTGCAGTCAAGTCAGAGGGCGTAGGCGCTCAAGCGCTGGCAGACTTGAACGGTAGTACGGAAGAACCTTTGGAGTCAACCCCAGTGGAAAACGATGAGGTGGCTGGCAATGTGGATGTTGACGAGTAACGGAGAGATCCAGATAGCATCTATGATTATTTGATCTCAGAGCTACTTATAGGAAAATACCGCTTGTCCGACCGTGACTAAGGGACACTAGTATTATTCGGATCAAAACCTATACAATAGTGATCACAAATTCGAAAGAGCAACGGTCGATACAAATACGGAGCAAGGTAGGAATAAATGATGGCGGTGAAACGTGTTCATATATACTTGCAGACCATATTAAGTTTTCCGCACAACCCAAAGAACGACGGAATGTATGTGGTTGTGGTGCTGATCGTTCAGGGTACAGCTTCCGCTTTAATAGTTTCGGTTTCGCGCTCTGGCTCACTAGCGTTACCAGGCAAACTCAAATCTTGAGTCGAAAACGGTGTGACGTCAAAGGTGTTCGCTGTCCCGTACTCGGAGAAAGCAAGGCCAGCTTGATGGATCGAAGGTATCGAATCCTCAGGGGTAACTGAAGTATCCATGTAGTTAAGTCCCCCATACGCATCAGAATTGAAACCAGTGGCTGAGGCGTCCAGCGCACCAGCAGGGAATGGATCCTGTTGCAATGCGGCCAACATGCTCGAGGTTGTTGGTGTGTGGTTCATCGCGTGTTGGGGGCGAGCCTCAGAGGTAGAGAAGCTCTCTTGTCCAGCCATGGGTGAAAGGGAAAAGAATTGTTGCTGCATTACTGGTTCGACCGAGGCAGCCACCGAATTGGTGGAAAGCGCAACGTTCCGCAGGACATTTACCGCGATCCAGTCGCTATACGTTCGTAAGCAATACTACCATGAAGAAGGGTGAAGGCATAACTCACTCGAGGAATAATTTCATTATCTGAAAGGCGCCAAAAGCGGGGTCACTCCTGATGGTCTGGCGGATGTTAGAACTACATAGCGCAAACTGGATAAACAAAAAGGACGTACGAGATCCCTCATAACCTGGCTAGTCACGTATCCCCAGCGAATGAGTACGCTCCGAGGACTCATGGCTCCTCGGTCATCACTGGTTCCAATACGCTGCTCCATGAGCCTCTCTGTGCACTTATCAGCCCATGCCATCACTTCTCTAACAGGTTCGTTGCTCTTCGCAAGACTATCCATCATTGCAACAAATTCCACCTCAAGAAGTTGAACGAGGTCTTCATGCCGACAGTTGCAAACCAAAGCCGATTGGTTGCGAACAGATTCGAAATCCACCTTTTGCCAAGATCGACGCATTTCGGCAAGCTGCTTTTGATTAGTAAGAACCGTGTTTAAAGCTTGAGTGACTTGGTAGATGTCCACGAATCGCACTATATGAGGAATACGTTAAGTGAACGATGTTTCGCCACCCACGGTGGTGTACACGCACAGACTAAATGTCCGAAACGGGCACCCAGCTCGACTTTGGGTTCAACAAATGTTGTTCCATATCCTTCGAGCGCAAGAAGGAGGATTTTCTCCATCTGACTGGCGAGTTGACGCAAGCTATTCAAAGAGGCTGTCGGGAGGGGGGAGAGCATCTGGGATCGGAGGAACTCGAGTATTTCCTACGCATAATTGATTAGCAGCATGAAAAATAGTATGTTGCAGACGCACATCGTATACGATCGCATCAGCCTTGGCCATGAGTCCCGCGATCGCGGGTGCATGAACAACCTCTCGATGGGTACCTGTCAGAGTCGACCAGAATCCTCTGAGATGCATCTCGAACTGGTCAAATCGGAAAGCGCGCGCGCTCTCCAGGACTGCATCCAAGTGGTCCTGAAACCAACCCCATACTTCCCTCCCAGCAATAGACTGGGCAGAAGCAGAATTGGCGCCGATGGCTTCCTCGATCGACGGGAAATGAGGCATATGACGGACTGAGAGATGTTGCGGGGGTTGGACGTATTGACCATCACTGCCGGGCCCAAGGGTTAAGGTGGGTTGGGGTGGGACACCGGCTTCTGGTTGGCTGGCATGTCGACGAATGGGAGTGTGACTCGGGTAAGAGTTGCTTCTGGCTAGGACTTGGGCTTGCGATAATAGACTGCCTGCGGTCGGTGTCTTGTCGCTTACATCTTCAAACGTGACACTCCCTTTGAGATCGCCTAGAAGGAGAGAGTTGCGCTTGGAGGCGCTGGAGCCTTCAGAATCTTCGTCATCGTCGTCGTCTGAACGTTCCTCGCCCTTCCCTGGGTTCTCTCCCGACTCCTGGGCAGCGCGAGCAGCGTTGATGGATGACTGGCCAGCGTTGTTGTTTGACTTGCGGATGTAATCTTGTAAAAATTCGGCTTCTGCCGAGGTCGCGGGACGGATGCCACAATCTGCCGAAACAGACCATCAATAAAATTTTCCGATCAACATCTGATGGAGTATTGTGAAACACGCACAATGATATTTGCTATTCCCGCGAACACCCAAACGCCTCGTTTTGATAGTGGGGAAACAGAGTCTGATGGCCTTGCCGAGCGTTGCAGTATTAATGTGAGGGATCTGGTACTGGTCGCAAACTCTGCGGTATGAAAAATAAAGGCCCTGGCGGGGTACATTTCCGTCAGGGTATGGAGCATAGTTGGCTGTTAGCCTGGAGGACGAAAGGGTGAGGAGTTGGGGGATGGAAAGAAAGGAGAGGAACATACCAAGCTTGCACGAAAATCTGCTTTGCTCGGTCAGAAGCACTTGTTGTGGTTGCGACCCGTACGTTTGCAGCTAATTTCTGGAGGGCATGATCGGGGTTGATAGACATCCTGCCGAACACGCCTGGAGAATGTCTAGGTTCTGGGTGATTAGTGGGCATCGTCTGGGCGGGCCCGTACATGGTAGAATAATCGGGAGCGTTTCCGAGAAACATGGAGAGGTCGTCCGTTTCGCTGGAGGAGGAGTGGACGCTCTCTGTATCGCGGGGGTAGGGAGAGGCCGCAGCACGAGCCCTGAGGTGGGACTGACGAATATGGCCCTTAAGCGCGGGATTAGTCATATTACTGTTCGGAGGAGATTGGGCAGGGGACAAGTCGGTGGATGGGAGGGAATAAACGGAGGAGTGGCGTACTTGATCGCCGGGGATGTAGGTAGAGAGACGATATGGGTCGTCTTGGGGTATGCTGGCTGGCATGCGGGGGACGATGTCCTGGGAGGAGTGGGGACGAGAATTAGGTGAGTGTGTAGAGGAGGAGGAGATCGAGTTTGAACGGGAATGAGGGTGGCTGGGTGGAAAGAAATCAAAGGGGACGTTTGAAGGGATTGTCTGAAGATTTACAGCGGCAGCCATAGGAGAGAAAGAGGGTGTTAAGCTGGGGACGAGACCGACGCAGCGAATAGAGAGCGGACCAGCCGGTGAAAGGGAAGCGAGGAGAAGGACGAACCCAGGGGTAGGCCAGGGTAAACAAGGGGGCGGGGAGGGAGGAGGACGAACAAGAGCACGCGCTTGGTAAGTAGAGGACGAGATCGCAGCGACACAGTGAGTACGGGTCAGTCGGTGGTCAAGGCAACCAACTATTATTCTCCGTATCTACGGCTCTTTTTTTTTTTTTTTTTCTCTCGCGTACCTGCCCTTTATCCCCCCCCTTTTCCCACATCCAAATCCAAATCCACAAATGCTGTACCAGTCCTGTCCCCTCAACCGCCTCCCTCCATCAGCATCCACGGCTATCCTTATCCGCACAACACTCCAACGTCCCCCGCACGTCGCACACTCCGTCCACGACATGTCTGCGATCAACTTGTTTTGGATGACAACTAAGGTTGGCACTCCGCTCCTCATCACAGATCAACGATCCATCAACTGACACGAACCGCTGTAGTGTTGTTGTGTGTCGTTACCGGAAGCGGGTGCACATTCGTCTTGAAGTCGGCTGCGGATTCGCGTGAGTAAGTAAAAGTTCGGCACCATTCCGAACCCCCAGCTGTACGTAGCCTATAGCAGTGGCGGGACCGCCAGGTCCCGCGAATGCAGGAACATGTGCCACTAACGTCATGGTATTGGTTATTGTGCCAGCGAGATGACTCGAACCTCGCGGTGAGCATGCAAGGCCCATCAGCTACCCCGTCGATACACTGCAGCACACGAGCCCGGGTGTGTGAGGAAAACTGACGGACCATTGGTATCAGATCTTGTCTATCTAAAGAAAGAGCAGTGCTGGATGTTTTGATGAGACTAACGATATGCCGTACCTGAAATCATGATCGTGACCAGCAATCAATCACTTGGAACGTATTTCGTGGTTATCTCGCTGGCTAGCTCGCCCGAGCCCAGATGGCAGACATGGCGCTGCTGCCGGTACTAATTGCGAATGGAGTGAAACGTACACTAATTTCCGCCACCGGAAGAATGTGCAAGCAAGGCGATCCATAGTGGAGTGTACTACGACCGTGTTCTCGGTATGTATCACGATCACGCAACATCGCTACTCGTCTTCCTCCAGGTCAGAATCGCCAAACAAGCAGGGTCCGTCAAACGTCACGTCGGCGTCTGTGGGTTCGCTTTGGATCACCGGAATCGAGGAAACCTCTTGTGGCGAGCAAACATTGATATAAAGGTCAACCTCAGCCGAGGTGACGGAAGGGGGCCCCACACCATCACCGAGTGAATTCGCAGCATCGATTGGCATACGGTCATGTTTAGTTGATACCTCTGGATCCGCGGCGGATGCTGCAGTGGCACCCGCAGTGGCACCGACAGAACGCACATGAAAAGTGCACGATGTCTCAGCGGAAAGGCGACCCATCTCCTCCCTGTCCTGTGCGACGGTGATCTTCACAGAATGCAATGCGGGTGGTACAGGAGTCTCGAGCCCCAAGAACCTGCCAATTGTCTCCCAAGGATGGGGATCAGATAAAAAATCGATCGAAATATCGTCTTGAGCGTCCTCGAAAACTTTCTGACCTGTCAGGGGAAGTGCGGAATCACGTCGGGATTCAGATGATGGTGGGTGGCGAAGCGCATCACATTCAGTTGACGGCAAAACGTGACCATGATCCCAACATATAGTCCAGGGTCGTTCGTTTGGGGGTTCCTCTTCATCCAAGTGGGTGAGTGAGACTGCGAGTTGTGCTTCATCTACGCCTTCGTAAATAGGAAAGGTCCACGATGGTTGACGAAAAAATGGCCGGTGAGTGAAACCCAAGGATGTGGCGTCGACATCCTCGGCATCGCTTTTGAAAGGAGTGTGGGATGGTCCAAGACAAATGGCAGCACAAGGCGAGGTATCGATATCGAGAATCGAATTACTGGATGACAGGGAGCTGGAAGGAAGGGACGACCGAGGTAGTCGATAAACCGCATCCGGTGATTTATCAGACCATTCGGGTCCGTTGCCTTCTGTACAAAAAAACGGACTGGCTCCTGTGGACAATTCCGCTTCTGTATGTTCTATATTGGCGAGAGAAATCCGGGGTGGCAAATCACATCTCGAATCGAGTGTTGAAAGAATACCGCTTTCGGTGGGTTCATACCAGGTATTTATGTCATGAAAACCCACGAGTTCTTGTTCTGGAGTCTGAGAGGACGACACTCGGGGGTCAAAATGATGCTTAGATGTTGTCCCGCGCAGTTTCTGCAAATTGAAGCATGAGCATCACCGCTATCAGTGGTCAAAGATTGTACCTCAGAGTCAAAATGGGCATTTGTTTTGGACCCAACTGTTGTAGTAGTTTGCATGTGCTCAGTGTATGCGACGCTAGCTTGGTACTTTGGGGTATTGAACCCTAGAAGACTGGGTTGTTGAAGGATGCAGTCAATAGTAGTTCGTATGGACACGTCTTCTCCAAGAGTATATCAACGAACAGAAGAGAAGGAAGAAACTGCGCACATACGGTCCGAAATATCAAGAGCACCGAGGACTTTGGACGGTTTATTGCGCCGCGTCGTATTGTTTAGCGATGTCGGCGAGTATGATCGATCCCCGCGGAAGACCTGACTGGAGGAGGATTCCGATTTGACATCGCGACGGGCGTGCGCGAGCGTGATCTCTGGTAGAACGGATGAGAGAGTTGAGGTCCTTAGATGAACGCGGTTTTCTTGTTTCACACACAAAGCAGAGGCAAGACGCTGCTTGCCGAAGTGGCGCCTTTGTACAAGCCCAACGACGTCCCTTGACTTGGCTTTTGCAGTGTTTCTGGTGGGTATGTTGTAGGTGAGACGAAGCGGGAATGTCTAGCGTATGATGCGAATCAAACCTTTTCCCGCCCATGTAGTTTGCGCCAACCATTTTCGCTAAATCTTTGACGTTTGGTGTAAGCTGCTATTGCAAGTATGTACAAGCCAAATCTCTTACCTTGGTTTCTGTCCTGTCCGGGTGTTGCTGGGTCAAAATGGTACACTTAGGTGCAAACAACGGCTGTATCGACATCAGATTCAGAGTCCCGCTAGCTGCATACTGGATGTTGTATCGAACATTTGAGCGCTGATCCAGTGAGCGCAATAGTGAATGATCGAGTTATTATAGTAATGTCAGGTGCAGAGAGCTAGCGGAGTTAAGACTTCAGCACTTCAACGGTGACACTGACAACGCCAGCTTCCCAGTCAAGACTTGAACTTTGCAACATTGAGAACCAAGGGTTGTACCCGTGATACCTGTCAATGGTACGCGTCGTTGGGCAGTCAGATCATCATTTACGGTGACATATGACAATAGACGCAAGCTGGCGGATACGAACCTTTGGCTAGGGAGGAACGTATCGATGGGGGGCAAGGCTCAGCATTCAATTCCTTACTGCAACAACGGCGTGGACTCGAGCTCGAAACCCCACACGGTGGTTTCTTGTTCATTCGTGCTGAAGGAAACTCGTATTCGTATTGTTACGGACCTCGCGGAGTCGCCGGCCTTCTACGCAATCGCTACGCGGCGGGTTGTGCGATATTTGCATCCATAGGCGGTCTCTCATTTGGATATGACCAGGGCGTCATTGCTAATGTCCTTGTCATGAGAGACTTCATAGCTCGATGGCCGATAGGACCTTGGCAAAAGGGATCAATAAGTATGTTCCTACTTACTCGGAATGTAGACGCCCCGTGACCCCTTTTTGTTGCAGCCGCTGCTCTGGAGTTAGGTGCTCTGTTTGGTGCTCTCTTGTCAGGTGTCCTCGCGGATAAGTATTCGAGGCGATACTCTATATTCTTCGCTTCAGGTGTGCTTAGTGTTCACTATGGGTCTTCCTCTCCAACAAACCCCCTCAGTTGTGTTTTGCATTGGGTCCGGGTTGCAATCCGGTGCTTATAATCTCAATGTTTTGATTATCGGGAGAGCCATTGGTGGATTTGGTGTCGGAGCATTAAGGTAACTGCCCAGCTCTATTCAACCTATCCAATACCAACTTCCAAAAGCATGTTATCCCCGCTTTACATGGCCGAGATCAGCCCTCCCGAACTTCGAGGATCGCTTCTAGCTATTGAACAACTTGCTATCGTTCTTGGAGTCATCTTCGGGTTCTGGATCGGATTCCTGACCCGTAATAGTGAGTAAAGTCAAGATGTTTGGCTTAGTCTGATCTGTCTGGGATACAGTGTCCAACTCGGCGTCATGGAGAATCCCTCTCGCACTTCAACTTCTGCCTGGAACATTACTCTGTCTTGGATGTCTCCTTCTCCCACCATCTCCACGTTTCCTCATTTTATGCGGACGGCCGAATGATGCAAGGCATTCTCTTGCAAGACTTCGCCTTCGTACACCTGAAGAAGCTGTTCATGACCCTCTCATCCAGGTATCTCAGATGCTTTCACAAATAGCTGAACTGATGAATGGATCTAGCTTGAATTGTTAGAAATGCAAGTAAATGTTGCCTTTGTCCGACAAAGTAGAAGTTCCAAGGATGGGAACGGAGCTATGAGCGGATGGACGGAACTGTTCCACTCAAAGCATCGCGCTCGGACTCTCATTGGTGTGGTGATGATGTTCTTCCAACGTATGAGCTCTTTCCTGTTTCATTTTGCACCATATTCACTAACTGTTAGAATGGAGTGGAATCAATGCTTTATTGTACTATGGACCCACCTTGGTGAAAACCATTGGGTTGACAGGAGAGAAAGTTGCACTCCTTGTTGCTGGTGGCATTGGAATAGTCCAGGCTGTTTCAGTTATACCTGTGATATTATACCTTGACCACTGGGGTAGGTGTTTTACCACTGTGATTCAAATTGACTTTTCATTGATTCTTTATAGGACGAAAGCCTTTGTTGAAAGGTAGCAAGTGCATTGTCCTCTAGATTTGACTGTCTGAAGGGCTGGTGTTCAGGGGGCAGTGCTGTTATGACTATTTCACACTGCTTGATTGCCACATTGGTGTGCTGATGTGCCTCTCTTGCCTTGGATCACTAACAACAAAGGTTGCATCTTAGATTCTCCAATATGGTGATGATTGGCCTTCATACCCTGGTCAAGCATGGCTAGCAGTTATGTATGTCCAATTACATTCATCATGTGAACATAGGTCTGATGTGGGTTGAATAGATCTATCTATACTTTCACTGCAGCATATGGAATGAGCTTTGGTCCAATTGGATGGGTTCTTCCAAATGAAGTCTTCTCATTGTCAATGAGAAGTAAAGGTGTCTCCCTGTCAACAGCTTCAAATTGGATTAACAATTGTGTGTTATGGCTCTCCAGAGTTACTCTCAATCAAATACTAATCATTGATGAAAGTCTTCATTGGTCTTGCCACACCTCCGATGATGGAGCTCTCTTCAGTGTATGTCTTACTTCTTTGCTCTTCATTTTGCACAAACTCCCCAGCCACTTTATTTAGTGCAACATTCATCACCTTTGCTTGTGCCTGCTTTGCTGCCTTTCTCTGGTCAACCTACATTGTACCTGAGACAGCAAACATATCATTGGAGGAAATTGACACTGTATTTAATTCCTCAGCTGCTCAAGAAGACCTTCAGAGGAAATTTGAGGTATGCATGTTGTGTCATGTATTATGATTTCTAATGTTTGCACTCAGCTGGAATGTGAACTTGGAGTACATAGCCTGATAGATGGGATAATTACAAGCTGTAACTGAATCTGTTATACATTCCAAAGGATTTGCCAATGATAGCACAATGCTACAGGGCTTCAAACTCAACCATCCAGCTTTGACTTGCCATTGGATTGACACAAGGTGAAGCAACCCTTGGCCCTCTTTGCTGGACTGAGCTATGTATCAGTACAAGTGGGCTGAGCTATGCAATCCAACCTTTCTGAAGATCAACAGGATTTATGCGGCAAAGACAAGTTTCTAGACCGCACTTCCATCGCTCCGGTATTCATATTTTGTCGATTTGATTCTCGCCGCCGATATATCGAAGCGAAGGACAAGGAACAGAAAGGCCGGGTGTCTCCGAGCGGAAATCTACTTACAAAGGAGGTTGGTTATCTTCCAGTTATGCTTCTACGAATGGAGAGAGTGGCTCGGGAATGGAACGTCCGATCGCGGTACTCCGGCGCTGGTGAGAACCGCGGGCGAGTGATGGACGTGTCTTGCCTGATTTGGGTTACACATGTCTTGCCACGAGGCAGCAAAACCGTGAGCACACCGGACACGATGAAACGCTGGCGTGAAAAGCACAGCTCCGTTTTGGATCCGTGCGTACGCGCCTTTTGAGCGGGTCACCGCTAACAAAATTCCTTCCCGCTGGAAACGCTGCGTGCTCGCCACGCCCTCAGTGCAAGTTCTTGCAACACCCGCATTCCGCGTGTCCTCTACAATTAGATTCGCCTTAAAGATGAGGCCGACCCACTATCACTCATCCCGTCCCATCCCACCCCCTCAACAGCAACCCTCCAAGGCACTCCAGCTGTCCCGTCGCAAACGACTATCCACTCTCTCCATCTCATCTATCTTTACTCAGCCAGCAATGCCCTCCAAGTTTAACATCGTTCGGGGGTGTCTCTATGGTAAATGTGCACGCTCCTGACACTCGGATCAAACTCACATTCCCTAGCCGTGGTTTTGGCTTGGACCATCATATGCCTAGCCATCGCAGCCCACTTCCAGAGTTTGCTCGTCATCACTGACCTTAGTATGTGTGATCACTTCGTTCAACGTTTTGTCGTCGCTTATGGACAGTCCAGCCCGATTCGTCCCTTTCGCAATATTTGTCTGCAGCGTGAGCTTGCTGATCCTCCTCGTGCTGTGAGTATCCCTCCAAGTTGGTCGTGTGCATACCTTGACACATTTCAGTCTCGTCTGCAGCGCTCTTCGCGACCGTAACCCTATTTCCACCAGAACAGAGCTAGGATGTTTAGGTTTATTGGGCACTTTCTGGCTTGGTGCGTCTCATTCACATCTTATCCGTCGTGTACTCAATTAGTCGTAGCCCTTGGTGCTTTCCTGGCCAGCTCTGACTCGGAGAATGCCGATGTCGAGTGTTTCTCGTCCGTCGACAACTCACAAGTTGTCGATGTCGCTGGATGTATGTTTATCGTACTTCCTGATATCATGCAAGGGTTAACCAGGTTGGTTTTAGTCTCCACGGAAACCTATCAGGCACAGTACCGTGTCCTCGAGGCATTCTCGTTGTTCAACGTCATCCTAGGCAAGTGCATCATTCATTGCGTTTATTTTTTTTCTGACCTTATCAGTGTGGGCATTCCTTCTTTTTCTTCTTGGAATGGGCCTAAAGCACTACTATCGGGTGAACCGCAATGTGTGGTTCGTCCCTGTTACGGTCTATCCCTGGTTCGGCCCAGGATCTAGCATGTCCAAACTTCCGGCACCCGTCAGCACTCGTTCCAGAGGCAGAGCCCATGCCAACGAGAAAGTCGATTCAGAGCTCTGGAGAAATGGGTCGCGTCGGAATGACTCACGCTTCCCCAACTGGTCATCTAGCGGTCACACCGCTCCAGCTCGAGCGCACACTGTAGACAATTACAAGAGAAATGCATCACCCCGGCGGTGACGGAGATGAACTTGATGTTTACCTATATTTTCGAGATTTCGGCTCGACCACTCTTGGTTCACTGCTCTCTTTGAGATGGTAAATCTTATGTATGTATCGTAGTTCACGTTAGATGCGTTGAACCGGATGTAATGTAGACTCGTGCGCAACGCATGATCGATGAGTATTTTGGGGGTCCAATGGTATTTCATTCAGACTCCGCTCCGTTATGGTCCAACATGGAGTGGTTCGAATGCCGTCCCAAAATGACGAACCCTGGTCCCTTGGCAAAACGTTTTTACTTCCAACGATTCCCTGTTAACGTTCGACCTGAGCTCTCACTCTGATTTTTTTGCGACCGTATACGACCAACTCACTTGACATACTCTGAGAAGTTTTCGACGAGATGACTGTTCTTTTCTCCAATTTGAGGTCCATAGGCTATGGTAAGTGCGTGCATTGCCTTGCAATTCAAAGATTTACATCGGTCCAGTATTCACTTTCTGCCTCTCTGGAGTCGTACTCGGCTTGGCAGCCAACTTTGCACAGTTTTTCTTGCCAAACATCCATCGTGGGTCGATCGTCGTTTATCTTGGTCTTGATCGTTTCCTCAAGATATTTATTTTTACCAGATGATTTCACCATTTTTTCACTCGTTGTGCCATCCGTGACAATCTTCATATTCCTTTTGTTGTAAGTATATTCATCTGGTTTGCGTCCTCTGTTTGAACCTTGCGCAGGCTACAGTTCGCGCAGCCTGTCGTTGAAGTCACTGTACATTTCATTCTAGGTGTTCTGTGGTTGGGTGAGCATTTACAATGTTACGCACACTTCGCAGGACGCTCAATTGATTTCAACAGCTATGGGTGCCTGGTCTGCGTAAGCGTATCGTCATACGAAAGGTGGCAGCTAAATAACACATGGCAGTGATATTATTGGCTATATGCAATGCTACGGGTTAACCGGTCAACAGCAGACGAAGAATGGAACGAGTGGGTTCCAACCGATATCTTCACATGTTCACAGAAACTCACTAATGGAACAGTGTCTGCGGAGACTTATTGTTATGAAATGAAGGTAATAGAAGCAGTTTCGTGGTCTCTATTCGTGATGTGTATGTATCCTCACTTTCTGATCTAGCCATCCTCTGATAACGGGCATCTAGTTGCATTGTTCTTCTTGATACTGGTGACTCTTACCACTCGCGCAGTCGCTCTTGGCCGGTACTTTGACTTGGGTCTCATTGTTAAATTTTGTGGCTGATTTGTGCTATAGCGTTTACGCGTGGCGGGAACATACCTCCCAGCTTGGCTGGTTTGGTCAATGGCCAGCCTACCCAACGGAAGCGGTTCCTCGTGGCCCTCTTTACCCTTCTTATCCTGGTGCATATGGCGCACCGGGTGGAAGCTACGTGCAGCAGGTGCCTGGTCATTCGGTTGTTATTCACCCAGGTGTTAACGGAGCACCACCGGTGATCACCCAAGTTCCAGGTGTAGTCTCGCCAGCCTGAGGGCATTACTAGATTGATTCGTACCACAATAACATCGCTATGACACCAATCCAATCTACCCCAAAGTACGTTGAAGTGTGGGTCAGACACTGACGACTCGATTAGAATGAATGACATGACTCTTATGTGTGGGGGACTGATGATTCGGCTCTGTATCTTGTAGAGCAAAATATACCATAAATAAATATTTTGTTTGGATGCCTCGTGGCAAAGACCTGGGTTTATTGCAGTGGGTGATTCCCACCCATCCCTTATCCGGTTCCTTGTCTACTTCATCCTTGAACGATATGGCCTTGTTCACTGAGCACCCGTTCAGGCATGTTCTGAAATGTATGTTGGTCTGTGATGTCAAATTACACGTCAAGTTCACCAGACACCATGACAGTGATAGTCGCGTTAGTGATGGGACATCTCCTCATGAAGATGTTGCCTCGCTCTATCCGCAAGTTGCCGTCTTCTGACTTACTAAAACATTGTATTGATGTCTCCAAGCACAGAGGTCATCCACCTAACGCAAACATCGGTGACAGTTCTTGCAATCGGAGCTCTTATTTTCTTGTAAGTTGGTTGACCAGATGTTTATCCCAAGAAGGGCCGACAAACATACGTTGCAGTGTCATTAAGCACCATCGAACTGAAGGCGGCGGACGAGTGCTCTCACGTGGCCAAGAGGAACTTATTATAATTGCGGCGGTCGGTGCATTCTGGCTGGGTATACACTTATTCGAACTCTTTTCTCTCTTGGGCTGAGGTTGGTGCTCAACAGCGTTCCTTTTGGCGATGAAAGCGTACAACCAGTCTAGCATTGATATCGATGTGGCTCATCCTCGCAACCTTTTCTCCGCGAGCAGTGGTACTGCGGAGAGCAACGTGGTTGGTGCTGGCGGCCGAAGGGCACCTGCTGCATATAATGCACCGTCTGCTGAACGTAACGCCGCCGCCTACGGACGCCCGAAGACTGGCTACCGAAAAGACTACCCATGCAACCCTTACGACGAATACTGTGTGACTGAAGAGTGGGCTTTCTACTGATGTATTTGCTGATTACGATATTTTTCCCAAACAAAGCAGGGTCCCATCCAGGACGGGTGGGATCACGACGCACTGTGCTATGAATGTTCTTGTTCTTGCTAGGTGTATATATATATCTTGTATCTTTTCGTGCTCGTTCGTCTCAGTTGTTTCATCCTCTGGCAAGGAATGGCACTTCACTTGTTTGTCTTCTGCGCGCGGCTCTGGCCGGTAGCGGCATAACTGGAAAAGGAAAGTTTCGGTCCGATGCCGCATAAGATTCCACCGAATCAGCCGATGAGTCGTCATTGAGCTCTACGTCTTTCCTGAACCATCAACTCAACGCAAGCTAATATGATATGTACACTTTCGTTTATTCATCTGCATGTGACTAACATGCGTTTCGAAACACTCGACCAAGCGCCGTATCGAAACCGATGTCATGAAACTGCGAGTGCCCGATCCCCCATAACCCACTCTCCCACCTCACCCTGGCTTCCCTATAGATTGATGTCGGACTACGAGGTCACCCTCGTAAACGACAACATGCGCGAGTTTTATGTCCGTTTTCATGGACCCCCAGAAAGTGAGTCGCCCGAGTTCTAGCGTCGTAGCAATCCTCATATCTTGCAGCTCCGTTTGCAGGTGGAATATGGAAGATACACGTCGAGCTGCAGGCTGATTATCCATACAAATCCCCCAGTATTGGTTTCATGAACAAGATCTTCCACCCGAACATCGACGAGCTGTAAGTGATTATCGCCAACCGACGTGGTTGGGAGCTGACCGACCTGACGTGCAGAAGTGGCTCAGTTTGTTTGGACGTCATCAATCAGACCTGGTCACCCATGTTCGGTGCGTGTGCACTTTTATCGTCACGTACGAGTCAATGAATTGACTATGGACAAGACATGATCAATATCTTTGAAGTATTTTTGCCCCAGCTTCTCCGCTACCCAAATCCAAACGACCCCCTCAACGGGGAAGCGGCTGCACTGATGATGCGGCATCCAAAGGAGTATGAAGCTAAAGTCAAAGGTGAGTAAACTTGATCGATCTTGTTTGTGCTAAATAGTCTGGTCACCCGTGTAGAATATGTACGGAGATTCGCAACCAAGGATGTGGTGGATGCCACAGAAAAGGGTAATGAGGATGAAGACGAAGAAATGAGTGACGTTGGCAGCATCAGCGAGGAGGCCAACGACCCTTGATGACCAAGATTGGCATCCCACGCTAATATGCCTGAAACACATCACGTCGAACTCATGTTTCGTCTTATTCCTGGCCCTGTTGTACACTGCTATCGCGTTTCGCAACATCCTGCGGCGATTCTCTGAACGTTCAGGAGGATACCCCCTTCTCGGATGCAATTTATCTCCCTACTCTTTTAATCGCACTACATACTCGGAATCTACCGCACAAGTTGTACCGTTATCTAAGGGAGATTTGACAAGCAGCAGTGACTTGCACAGCCACACATATGAAGAAACTGCCAAGCGCTTTCATGCATCCGACAGGCTTGACTAAGTGGGTGTCGGACTCGTGGCCGCAGGTGAGGGAACTAATGGTGGGACCAGCTCATCAACCTTTTTCTGAATGTCTGCGGCGGCCTGAGAAGCCAGGACGATGGGTGTGAACGGACACGGGAAAGATGGCACGTCGTCACCTTCATCAACGTGTCTATCTGTAGTTTGACGTTTTCCACGGTCGCGAGCTTGATCTTGCTTTGTCTGAGGAGTTCCTCTTTTTGAACCAAGAGTTCTTTGCGTCGAAGATCGAGCCTGGTGAAGGGTTGAAGAGCCGTTTTAACGACAAGCCAATGCAGTACCTCTGTCGCTCTGCGAGCTCAAAGCTGAGTCTGTTCAACATTAACTGATGTGGATTCTCAAGGACATCCAGGGTCCGAGCCTCTGGTGGTGCGAGTCCCTGGAACTCTGTGAGGGAGTGGAGGGGGACGTCCTGGTAAATGGAGCTATGTTGGGGGTCACGGTGAGAGCGCCGAGGCGGAGGGGGGGAAAGCATACGCAAACTGGCGACACTTG
Source organism: Boletus tylopilopsis (assembly GCA_038093875.1). Classification (NCBI taxonomy): domain Eukaryota; kingdom Fungi; phylum Basidiomycota; class Agaricomycetes; order Boletales; family Boletaceae; genus Boletus; species Boletus tylopilopsis. The sequence goes on along the minus strand of JBBPTB010000051.1, from coordinate 27,764 downwards.
TCGATCTCGCGCTCGAGGTGGCGTTTCTCGTAGAGGAGATTCTGGAGGCCGAGGTGGGTCTGGTCCATGTCCTGCCTGGCGTCTGCCGTTGCTTGTTTGTGTGTGCGGGTGGCGGCGTTGGCGTTTCTGTTGAGGGCCTTGAGACGTGCTAGGAGAGCGCTAGCACGTATGTGTATGGCGGTTGGGTCGGCATTAGCGTGAGCTGGAGAGACGAGGTCCTGAAAGTGTTTTATGGCTGGATCGGTGTCGTCGGACATGGGGCAACCTGACGGCAAATAGCGGGCCGAGTTTGGGTATGCGCTGACTTAGCATATAATAAATTGATCTCATCATCATCATTTAATCATCCCTCTCACGTCGCTCGGCCACTTACCACCACGGATTCATCCCCCCACTCACGACGATGTCTCTCCAGTCCCAGCGTGCCCGCTCGGGGACGATCCCTTCCATGGAAACCAGCGGTGACGCACTCAAAGACAATACCGTTATCATAGGTGCGCACCCCTGTCTCAATTCTACTTAGCCCCAGTGACTGATCGGCTAACTTATCTGGGCTCCAGTGTTCGGCGCTTCTGGCGACTTGGCCAAGAAGAAGGTCTCCTGTCTTCTATCACACTTGCAACCCATCTTGCTCACATGCATCGCAGACATATCCCGCATTGTTTGGTCTATATCGCAATGGTTATCTCCCCAAGGACGTTCACATCGTCGGCTATGCCCGCACCAAGATGGACAGCGAAGAGTATCACAAACGCATCACCTCCTACATCAAGGTTCCGGAAGATGACGCTACCGTTGCAGCCCAGCTCGACGAGTTCAAAAAGCTGTCGACCTATATCTCCGGTGGTTACGAGGACGCCGAGTCATTCATCAGCTTGAGGAAGCATCTCGAAGAAATTGAGAAACCGTATGCAAGTCGTGGTGCCAACCGTGTATTCTACCTTGCGCTACCACCTTCTGTCTTTATCCCCGTCGCGACGAACCTTAAAGGGAACTGCTACTCCGCAAAGGGGATCAACCGCATCATCGTGGAGAAACCGTTTGGCAAAGATCTGGATTCGTGTCGGGAGCTTCTTGGATCACTCAAAAGGTCATGGAGTGAGGATGAAACATACAGAATTGACCACTATCTGGGCAAGGAGATGGTCAAGAACTTGCTTGTCCTGCGGTTTGGGAACGTGGCGATGAACGCTGCGTGGGACAGGAATTCGATCAGCAATGTCCAGATCACGTTCAAGGAGCCATTCGGTACTGAAGGACGTGGTGGATACTTTGATGAATTTGGTATCATCCGAGATGTTTTGCAGAATCGTGAGTGCTGGAGAGCAAGCGTGAGAATGGAGTCTACACTCACGGGTGTGCATATCTAGATTTGCTGCAGGTGCTGAGCATATTAACGATGGAACGACCAGTGTCATTTAGCGCGGAAGATATCCGGGATGAAAAGGTGTGCAGTGCCACGCACGTCATTGCACGTCATTCTCACGTGCGGGATAGGTCAAGGTGCTACGCGCTATCCCGCCTATCAAGCGATCGGACACGCTATTGGGGCAATACGTGGCTGCGAACGGGAAGCCCGGATATCTAGAGGATGACACTGTGCCCAAGGAGTCTGTGTGCCCGACGTTTGCGGCGACAGTGATTTGGATCAAGAATCCGAGGTGGGATGGAGTACCGTTCATCCTGAAAGCAGGCAAGGGTGAGTGAGGACGAGCCATGTGTGATTTATGAGTGACTGGAAGTGGACATGCAGCGCTGAACGAGGCCAAGGTTGAGATTCGCGTGCAGTTCAAAGACGTGACGGAAGGGATCTTTGCAGACATTTCACGAAACGAGTTGGTGGTGCGGATCCAGCCTTCGGAAGCGGTGTATCTGAAGCTGAACACGAAGACGCCGGGGTACGCGTTCCGCGCGATCCCGACGGAGATGGACCTGACCTACAAGAGACGGTTCACGGACACGAAGATCCCCGAGGCGTACGAGGCGCTCATCCTGGATGCGCTCAAGGGGGATCACTCCAACTTTGTGAGGGACGACGAGCTGGACGTGGCATGGAAGGTGTGTGCTGCAGTGAGTGGGTGGATATGACTGACGGGGGGGTGGACAGATCTTCACACCGATCTTGCATTGGATCGAAGGGGACAAACCGAGGCCAAGGCCATACGGATATGGATCACGTGGACCTTCCGAGTTGGACGAGTTTATCGGGCGGTATGGGTACAAGCGGTCCTCGACTGAATAGTGAGTGATGATGTGAATGCGCGAGAACGTGTGCTGACGAGACACTGTGAACAGTAACTGGCCGGTGATGAACGTGTCGAGCTTGTAATGCTACTAGCTGGAGAGTTGTACGGTACTTGTAGTAGTTAGACTGTCACAAGCAAGTATGAATGTCACGGTAGCGAATCTACACGTGACGAGTTCGATCCGAGGAACAGATCGTGATGAGCTCGTTGTTGCGGACGTCGAGACGGATCCCCGCCGACGACGACCTGCGTGTGTGTGTGTATGCTCTGATTCGTCCCCGCCATCGACCAACCTCCCCTCAAATACCCCCTCCCCCCCCCTCTGTCCCCTCCACCGGCACCCCTCACAGACATGTTCCCGTCCCCCCGCGACCTCCTTCCAATACTCCACTGTCCGCTCTGCCCGCCCAACACCCTCCTCTCCGTTCCGACCACCCTCCGCTGCGGCCACTCTCTCTGCGCACACCACCTCCGCTCTCCGCTCTGTCCCATCCCCGGATGCCTCTCCCAGCACCAGTCCTTCACCCCAAACATACCTTCCGCCTCCCGCGTAGCCTTCCGTCCCGCACCCCTCTCCGCCCACTCGTACCCCGGACCTACCTTCCGTGCCCTCGACGTCAGGCTGAACAGCATCATACACCTCCTTCGCAATCACCGCTCCGCCACTTCCGATGACGACTCCGATGCAGATGAGCCCCTAGACCCTACGTCAGACTTTGAGAAAGCCCTCGCCACAGAGCTCACTTGCGAGATATGCTTCATGCTGCTCTACCAGCCAATCACCACCCCCTGTCAACACGTGCGTCCACCTCCCCCCTTCCTTCGCCCGCTCTCACTCCCGTACAGACCTTTTGTTCAAAGTGTCTCCAGCGTTCACTCGACCACAGCATGCTTTGTCCTCTCTGTCGCCAAGATTTCCCTGGTTTCGCCTACTTTCAACAGCATCCGCACAACAAGGTCATTCTTTCCCTCCGTGAGCTGCTTTGCACATCCTCCTTCCCTGCTCTTCTCACCCTCCCCTTCCCCCTCCCCAGTCCTCAGGACTTTCCCCGACGCTTACTCTGCTCGCGGCGATGCAACCGAGCATGAAGCACGCCATGCCCGTCTCGACACCCCCATATTCGTCTGTCAGCTTTCGTTCCCCGGAATGCCAACCCTCCTCCACTTTTTCGAGCCCCGTTACCGCTTGATGCTCCGCCGTTGTCTGGAAAAACCTTGCCCCACGTTTGGAATGATCATGCCCCCTCGCGCCGCGCCGATCCCCGGTCATGGCACCAGTCCCGGCTCAGAGTTTGGTACAATGCTCGAAATCAGGAGCGTTCAGATGCTTGCGGACGGCCGTAGCATGGTCGAAACTTGGGGAACCCACCGCTTCCGAATACTGGAGCAAGACAACCTCGATGGCTATTTGATCGGCAGGGTTGAAAAAATTGACGACTACGACGACGATCTCGCAGAATGGGCTGCCGAAGACGCCGACCGTGTACCCTCATCCTCTAATTCCGCACATGTCGATATACGGCTTCCATCCCCTCAAATTTCACTTACCCGGATAACCCATCGCGTGTCCCCTCCCTCTTCACCCAAGGACTCGACCTCTGGTACTCCTCAGCACCTCTTTTCAATCCCAACACTCTTGGCGACTTGTCATGCATTTTTGGACCAACTCCGTGCGGGCACCGCCCCTTGGGTCGTCCAGCGACTGAATTACACATACGGACCGCAGCCTCCCGATACTGACCCGGGTGCATTTTCGTTTTGGATGGGGATGATTCTCCCCATAGACGAGCATGAGAAAGCAAAGCTCTTGCCCGTGAAAAGTGCTCGTCTGAGACTAAGAATGGTCGTGGGCTGGATCGAACAACTAAATAGTAATTGGTCAGTGTTCCTGCTTTGTTTTACCGCGAGTGCCACTGACAAAGTTGGACCCTGCAGGTGGTTTACGAGCGGCTGCACTGTACTATGAACGTCGCCGCCGTCATGCCATCTGTAGTTTTTATACCTTTCCCCCTCTCCTTCTGGGGCTGCACTAGGTTATCACTCTGTTGTCATCTACCACTGTTAACTGTATTCCATTGCATTGTCTGGCATTGCATCATCTGTAACTTTATTTTCTCTGCTTGCATTTAGTGTCACGCTCCATCACAATGTCACACTTTGCTTGAACCATCCCTTTCACGGTGAGCCGCAGTCGAGCCATGGCGAGGCCCAGCGCGAGTCCTAGTCCGCCATTGCGTCTGTTGATGCCGACCGTCCGCTTGCTAACACCTTGTCCACCTCCTTTGTCACCGTCTGTCCTTCCGCCGCGCTCTCCGCGCGTGAGATCGCCGACCGGCCGATTATCAGGTATGCGTTCCCGCTCGGGCTCTACGACTACGTCCGTGGATAAACTCGGAAGTGCGCCCTTACCTGGTATATGGAACAACGAGCAGGGTGAGCATACGGATGGAGAACGATGGATTGGCTGCAAGTGTCGGTTCGAGATCGCTGTGGAGCGAATGGAGCTCGTCGGCTTTCAAATGTATGCTGTCGAGAAATGGTGAGTATATGCCGTCAGCATCTAGAGCTATTCCTCCATCCGGTCTTTTAGGATTGTGGAGCGTACGCGACCGGTGACTGTCCTAACAGTCTACACGGGTGATCCTTCCCACAAGGCATTTCTCGCCGTTCACCACATTTCATATCATGTTTGACAAATTCCTGCACTAGATCGTCGTGACTGTCCTCAGTCCAATTTCATCCATGACTTCCTCCGAGGCAGAGGCCGAGTTCACGGCTGTTGTACAACACCTCCGCAAACAGGATGGTGCACGGCCCAGAGAAGTTGGATCTCCACATGCGCTCTTCCATGACATGTGCTCATGAATGGATAGACTCCACAGGGAACACTCATGGTGACTTCCTTGGCTCACTTCCGTTCAGATTACACCATCGTCCACATTCCCAATGGCGACTTTCTTTCCGCGCAAGAACGACTCTACTCGAATATCAATCTCCTTCGCATGGGGTGTAGTGGTCGGACTGCACTCACCCTTGAGGAACCAAGGTACCCCTACGTCCTTACTCTGCAGGCATGCTCGATCGAGCTTTCTTGGTAGTGATACCACCAAAGAACGTTTCAAGTCAACGTATCTTCTCACCGATGCTCCACCTCCTTCTGGCACCTTTCGATCCAAATCGCATTCTCGTACACACACACGGACATACTCGCAACCTGTTACCACCTTTTCGCCTGCTGTTCCCGAAGCATCAGCGCCATCCGCCTCACCGCCTCTCGCCACCAACTCCGGTGTGTCGAAGACCGGCACCGTTGCTGCGTCAGGACCATCCCGGCACCCACATTTTACAACCTACGTGCTTGAGCTGGTCAAGCTTCTTCAGGCTGCGCTTGCGATATGTGGCATGATCCCCCTCCCGCCTTCCTACACCTCGGCAATAGCCTTTGATGGCTTGCTGTGTGATGTCACCATTGATGGATTACACAGATGGGCGGCCGAGATCGGCGAAATTTTGATTGGCGTGGAGGTGGGTTCTTGCTTGCATTGGCATGCGTTTCATGTCAACACGCTCAGGTACAGTCGACCGAACGCATCGCAGATCCTAGTGTGGTGGCTGCACTTTTGTCCTTTGTTCTTTCGACCCGTAACAAACTTGCAGCTTGGTTACCAACAATCACCAAGGACCCCTTTCTTCACCCGCACGAGTTCTTACATGGTTTATCGTCGTGGATGCACTCCCAGACCGTCGCAAGCAATGGGACCACGCATACGCTCTTAGCTCTAACCATGTCTGCGCAATCCGGGAACTCGAGTACAGGACTTGGAAGAGGAAACACGTCGTTGACATCGCCTGTGATAACAAACCAACCACTTACTTCGGCAGTCATTTCATCGCCGATGAACAGCCCGCCCATTCAGCTTGCTATCCCCAACCCTGCTGTTTCGGCCGTTGCGCCCATACCAGTTGTATACCTCACGCTCGGCTTGCACAAGTTGTTACTTTCCCAACACGATGCTAAAATTCGACACTCGGACTCTCGAAAGGTCCATCGTGGTATATTGTCAAAACTTGATTTGGCGTCAGATTCCGAGGCGACGGACGAGGAGAGAAAGTGGATTGCCGGGCGCGTTATGGGGTTGGTAGGGCGAGTGAGTGTGGTCGGTGGACCAGTGTCTGTCGGTGGACCTACCGCTGATCTAGGAATGTTCATTCGGGATATCGTCAGTGGCCGAGAACGCGAGCTTGGCAGGGAAAAGGAGAGGGATGTAGATAGGGAACGTGACAAGGAGAGGTCGGGCAAGGAACGGAGCAGCTTGAAAGAACGCACAGACGAGAAGGAGAGAGTCGGGGGAAGCCTGAGGGCGTTGTGGTCCGGTAAAGTTGAGGTCCTTGTGAGGATGAGAGAACGTGCGGAAGGGAGGATTTGGGTTAACCGGGGAACCGAGCACGAGCGGGAGGGAGATAGGAATTGGGAGAAGGAGAAGGACAGGCTCACATCGAGCGATGTGGATGACGTCGTAACAAAGACCCTTGGTGACGACGAACTGACTTTTGGAGGGGCATGGTCGGGAAAGGTGCAGAAGCGACTTGAGATGTGGACTCGGTACGTATCCGGCATTGTCGTTGATCAACCATCGTTTTGATAGACACAGTATCAACCGCTCGAAGAGATCGGTCGACCACTCGTCTCCCGTCAAATTCGGAGGACGTACTTCGTCCGTTGCCATTCCGCTGTCTACGCAGTCATCATCGTCAGGACACGTGTACCCAACCTCAGAGCTTCGGGGTCTGGGGGTTCCTGCTTTGGTGTTATCGCAGTAAGTCTCTGCTTGATTACTTGTATGCGAATCATTCTCAGCCCTGAGCATAGTGATAACGGGGATGAAGACGAAGTCTTGAGTAGTGGACAAGTGTCACCTGCATGTACGTGTCCGATGGCTTGTACGAGAGTTGCAGACTTGACATCTTTGGTTCTCAGCTGTCTCACGAACTCGCAACCCGTTTGCTCTCGATGTGTCTCCAGATGTCAGTTCTGCCTACCTTGCTGGGACCGAGAATGAGCAGCGAGCAAGTGACTCTCTGGGCCCGCAAAGGCATGACTATGACAGCGGCGTAGGTGAAAAGGGCAAGAAGGCCTCGAATTGGAACGAATTGGAGCGTATCACGGGAGGTCGTGGAGAGGCCTGGTGGAAGGCACGAGTTCAGGAGGAATATATCACCAAAAAGGAAAGGAGCATAGATCGACGCCGGACTAGACGGTGTGTTTACTTGATTCACCGGAGACGAACGCTGACATGTCGGGTGCCAAAAAGACACACGATTCATGATCTCGCTTCGGTGCAGCACATCCGCGTGCTGCGCACGGACTGGATGCGTATCGATGTCGAGTTGTGCGGACAGATTCTGATGATGCGAAGGCGAGAGGCACATCTAGAAGGGGTGTCCAAGTGTCTCGAGGTTCGTATGCTGGCTTTCATGCTCGGTTTCCATCTTTGACAAGGGAGAGCAGTACCTTATGACGACCCTTGCGCATGCGTCGACAACACTTCGCAACGCACACACTGCTCATAAACCGATCATCGATGCACTCACCTCTCACCATCCCACTACGCCGGTGAGACCAGCAGCCACGTTCCCCACAGCTACGGCCTCGCCCACCTTGCTGACTTTGACATTGCAGACACACAGCCCAGTGGGTCTCACGCCTGTTGCGGCAGCGCTTCACGCACTTCCGGTACTGCCACCGGTCCCAGCCCTCCAGTATGAGGCTGCGCAGCTGAGAGTGGACGACATGTGGGCGTCGACGAAAGAGGTGAGGAGGAAGCTCTGGGAGCTGCGGAACGTTGTGTTCGGAAGGGAGACTGTGCTTGGACCCAGCGCGGTGGGGAGTGAGATGGGATCAAGAGGACGAAAGGCGGGCAAGGGCAAGGGACGACGGCGATGGAAGTCTCAGTGGAGGCTCGATGGGACAGAGTGTCCCGTGGATGCTTTGGGACGAACGGAATCCGAGGCAGAAGAAGAGAGGGCGATCGCTACAGATGACGAACGCTCGGAGGCTGAAGACGAGACAGAGAGCGAGGGGGAATCAGGCGTCGAGAAGCCGGGGGTACTGGGAGAGAGTGCAGGGGATGGAGAGAGGGAGAGGGAAGCAATGGGGCCGATGTGGCTACTCCGGGTATTTATGAGTTGGGGAGCAAGACTAGGGATCGTGAAGGGTGAGACGGACGTAGGTGGGCCGAGCGTGCCCATGACCAGGGAACCGTCGCCTGGTGAGATTCCGGGGAACGGCCATGTCGGGACTAGTGGATCGTGATCCTTACCAGCCGGGGCACGTACTTAGAGGGTGGTGTATCACACATGGATGTGGGTTTATACATGCAATTCTACGATTGAAAAAGCCGAAACGAGCACATAACAAAGGTTGTAAGAATTATGCCTTGCGGACGACCTTGCCCTGAGATTTTCTGATGGCACGTTTGTGGTTGCGCTCGAGAAGCTAGTGATTGGGAAGTGAGAGGTCAGAAGAGACGTGAGAGAGAACCAAACCTTTTTCTGCTCGGCGGCGGTGAGCCTTGCGATCCTGTCTTGTTCTGCCTTGCGTTTGGCGGTCTTTTTGTCTTCTACGGCCTAGAGGGAGTGAGCATGATTTATGGAGTGAGGAAGGGGACGGACCTCCTCCCTCTTTTCCTTCATCTCGTCCTCCCTTATTTCCTTTTCGACGTCTTCTCTGACCTTTCTAATCTTTGTCCTTGTCTCTGGGCGCAGAGTGACTTTTCCGGCTGCCAATAGATCGACGAGGGTAAAGACGGCGTCGACGAGGGGGAGGATGTCACTGGGCTGGTTGGGAATGCTGATGTCCAGGAAGACGCGTTTTGACGTGTGTTTCTCGGCGACGTAAGAGGCAGCTGATTGGGGCCTCTCGTGGGGCTGGTCGGTTATGGAGAGGGAGCGCAGACAGGCGAGGAAGGGGGGAGTTGCAAGGAGGGTAGACAGAGAGGTGGAGGGGCCGAGGTGGAGTTTGAAGAGGGTATCAGAGACATCTGCAAACTCGGACATGAGAGAAAAGATAGGAGGGAGAGAGGCGAGTTCGGTGGTACGCGTGAACGTCTGCAAAGAGAGTGAGAAGATGAGCAAGTGCAAGAGAGAGGACAGACGAGATCCCAGCGATTGTCCTTGATGGTGGGAAGCTCTGACTTGTTGGCGACGGCCCAGATAAAGTCGGGGACCGCGGCGGCGGCATCGGTGTCGAGGAGGAAGTCTAGGGAGAGGTGGTCACGGGGATGGTAGCGGAGGTCGTAGAGCTGCCAGAGGAACTGGGAGAGGAGGTGGAGGGGGTCCTGGCGGGGAAGGAGGGCGAAGACGGTGTGGAGAGAGGCGATAGCACGCCTGCCAGTGGAGAAGACGAAAAAGTCAGTTGGTCCGTCGGAGATGAGGCCGGATGAGGATGTGGGAACGGAGAAGTTGCGCGCGAGGAGGGGATGGAGGGCGTCGTAGAGGGCGTTGGCGGTGCGCTGGTTGCGGTGCTTGCCGTAGAGCGCGAAGGCGACGTAGAGGAGGACTGCGAGAAGGAGACAAGCCTGTGGGACGAAAACTAGGAGAGATGAGATGGAAAACCAAAAAAAAAAAAAAAAGAGGACGAGGAGGAGATAATTACGAGCGGGTCTAAATACGAGGAAACGCCAGCGAAATTGGATGCCGTCGTAGTCGTTTTGGAGCGAAAAGGGAGGAGGAGAGAGTAGGGCGAGCAATGAAGCCATGGGTGGATCGAAAGGTTGGTAGACAACAACAACCACCACCAAAAGTCAAGTGAGTCCCTCCTCCTCCTCCTCCTCCCCCACGTCAGCGATGGACCCGTCCGCATTTCTCATCAACGCTGCCATCATGTTTCCCCCAGTTCAGATACACATGCAGGAACGATCTCTTTCTCGTCTTATTCTCACTACACTCACTCCCGCTACAGGGCCACAACTACCCGACCGACTATGCCAAGTTCGTCCTCAGCGTCCTCGCAAAGATGACCCGCGACGCAGGCGCAATCGACCAGTCCATCCTCCGTCGTGCCATCGGTCTCGCATCCTCTTATCTCGTTACAGACGTGTCCACCAACCCCGACGGGGGCATCGCAACTTGGCAGACGGGCTTTAACAGACTCGCTGACCTCGTCGTCGTCCTCCACCACCGCGACGAACTCGAACTCGACACCTTCAACGAGGCCTCCAAGGCCTGCTCAGAGTGTTGGAGCGTCGCAGCCACCTGGCGTGGGATGGAGGAGTGTCGCCAGGGTGTCAAGGAGGTCGCCGGGAAGCTCAAGAAGCTCCTCGATGAACCCAGCAGGAGGACGTACAAGGGCCATAAAGTGTACACTCCCAATAGTCAGTAGTCAATGACGTAATCCATCACCCCCGCTCTACCGTAAGGACCACCACGATTACTTATGTCCTCGAGACCTCCCCCGCCTCGTCGTCCAATCCCCCCGCCCCCGCTCACCGTCCTCGACCCCCTCCGCGCCCATTACCTCAAAAAGTCACTTGTATCCCTTCAGATCCGCAGCGAACTCGACGATCTCGCCCGCGCACCCTCCCTCGCGCATCTCGGGCCTCCTTTTGCCCAACCACAACCACCATCGCCCCGCCTCGACCTCCCCCTCCTCAAGTATGTCTTCCGCCACTTCGTCCTCTCCTTCCCCTTCTTGGCCGCCGCTCCCGACGACTTCTACTCGGATAAGCTACAGCCATTCGTCGACAGCCTCTTTGCACGCAATCTCTCCTCCTCTTCCTCTCTCGACGACTCCGATCCACAGGATCCCGCACCCCGAAAACTCATCGTCAAGGTCGAGCGCAACCTCGCCATGTTCATCACCTCCGCCATCAAACTCGACGAACCAGAGGATGTCCTCAGACTCTCCCAGGCAGATCTCCAGTCTCTTGAGCGCGCCGTCGACAATCGTCTCGCAAGATACGGCACCCGAAACAGCCACTTTCACGTCAACATCGTCTCCGTCCGCGCCGTGACCGAGAGGGGCCGCGTCAGGTCCCACGTCCACGAGGTATGTCCCTCCTTTTCTTGCCCTGCCTCATCCCAACCCTCCCCAGGAGTTCCTCATCCGCACCACTGTCTCGCATGACAGGTATGTGTGCGTGTCGCGTCGCTACGGCGATTTCAGGACGCTCTCAATGGAGGTCTGTCCTGTCCACTCCCTCCCCGCACTGGCTCTCATACCAACCAGCTGCGCAAAGCCCACCCCGAGTCGATCGTCCCATCCCCGCCCACCAAGGATCGTACAGCGGTTGACGCCCCCGTCTCTCCTTCGCCCCTCTCCCCAACAGACCCCGAAGACCCCTCGTTAGGCCAGGATCCCTCTTATACTTCCCAGTCGCATGGAGGTCAATCACCATCGCGTCTTGCCAGGGAAAAGAATCGCCTCACTCTCCGCGCTTATCTCCACACCCTGCTGGCAACCCCTCCCTTTTCTTCCTCCCCCGTCCTCCGCTCATTCCTCTTCAGTGGTCCCACCACACTTTCCCCGCAGGAGCAGGAGGATGCACGACGCAGGGAGGAAGCTGACCGCGTTAGGGAACAAGGCAGAAAGGAATTTTCACGCGAGATCGGTGCTAGAGTCGATCAACTCAGAGAGGCCGTAAGGACCGTCAAGGGCGAGATCGTCGGGAGAGGTAACGTTGCCCTTCACGACCAGCATCAAGCTAACCTTTCGCCCGTCAGATGGTCTTAGCAATGTGTTTGCAATCATCAAGGTCACCTCAAACGTTAAACAACTGCCAGACAATTATCAGGCAGTCTTGGAGTGGGCGAGGATTTCGTCAGTTTTCCTTCCCTTTCTACTCTCTCAAACTTACCCCTCTCCTTATTCTCTTGCAGATTGGCGTCAACAGTATTCCAGACCTTTGTGGCTTCTGACAACTCTTCAGAGACATTTGCGAGTCTGAAACGCATACATGGACTCATGCCTTACTTTCTTCTCAAGGCGGCTCTCAAGATAAGCAACCCAGTGGCGATGATACGAAATATCCTCGATATCTTTTTAGCACAACCTTTTGGTGGTCGTAGCCTTCTGCAGCGGTATGGTTCTCCCTTGTTGCAGCTGTCTCCCTCATGCAAATGCTACGCAGCATGTTCACTTCTTCCCTCACCGAAGAAGTCAGATCCTTGAACACCTACATAGAACTCGTGTCTGCCAAAATCGACTGTCCTGTTCTTTGCGAGAAAATTCGCCTGTTCGTCTACGCTCCTCGCGAAATCCAGCAAACATATAGGGAAGCTGCTCGGTCTGGACGTACGCACCTTTTGAGGGCCATTTTCATGGGAAGCGAAGAGCCAGTACTATCCAGAGCGCTTGCTGGGCGGGTGGATAGAGCCTGGAGAAAGTGGGCTGCTTGGTTGGCCGAGAGGAAGCGTCAAGGAAAGGGCAAGCTAGACGAGAGCGACAGCGAAGAGGGACCCAGTGACGAGGAAGCATGGCTGTTCGAAGATTCGAGGATCCTCTTCAAGCTATACTCGAGGCTCAGGGATCGGGAACAATTGATTGCACTCATTTTTGAGGCGAGATCTCTTGCGTCGCCTCGCCCGTCGTTCACTTATTCAATGCGATAGGGCGTCACTGCGGAGCTGCTCAAGGATATCATCACCATCTTTTACACGCCACTCGCTCAAGTATATAGAGCAGCAAACATCGCAGAATCGCTTGGGGACTTGCAAAACTTTATCAACGATCTCATCCGCACAGTCGAAGAGACCGAAGATCGTGGGTAGACATCGGATTGTCACATCTCTCCACTCATTCTAGTTTCATTCTAGTTTCACAGTCCGACTCTTCTTCCACCGTACAAGCATTCATTGATCTCGTGAATCGACACGAACAATCGTTTTACTCTTTCGTGCACAAAGTCCATTCCAAGGGTGAAGGTCTTTTTGACAGTCTCATGAAATGGATCGAGCGATTTCTTACTGCGATTCGTGACGGCATTGGCGCGTCCGAACTTGGCGAAGGAGGCGACAAGATCGTACTCGAGACCCTTCTGCCTGCTGGAGGTGAGGAGAGGGCAAGAGTCATGGAAGAAGTCGACAAGGTGATGCACTGGCATTACTTGAACAAGATTGCCCATGAAGAGAAGCTCCGGAGCCGATTCAGACGTGCCCAGAAAAGCGCGGAGACCGGCGCGGATGCAGAAGACGAGGCAACACAGCTTTTGATAAACAGTGTTGCCAAAGAGTTTGACTTCAGTGACTTGGTAAGAGCGAACGCGGATGAACTTGCCGCAGAAGAGAGCGATGACGAAGGCAGCGATGACTATGAAGACGACGAAGGAGACGATAGCGACTATGACGGCGCAAGTGACGAGGACGCCAGCGAGGATGCAACAGCTAGCGACGAGATTGAAGGCGTCTCAAGCCTGCAGACGCTCTCTGTCCACTCTTCGACCATACAGTCACCCCTTATGGCTGAGACAACTCGGGTGGTTGCCCGACTGGCAACTCCAGAACCACGATCGCAATCGGCATTACCATCAAACTCGTCGACACCAAGGCCGAGGTCCATCTCGCTTCGTAGTGCCAAGTCGATGCAACTGCCGAGCAAACGCCAACCCACAGTAGATGTTCCGCCAGTTCCACCGCTGCCCGTGCACCTCAATAAACCGCTTCCGCCGCATCCTCCTGGGCCATCTCGCGCGGGCCATTCCCAGAGACGCTCGGTAGGACATTCAACGTCTGCGGAACAGGGTCCCACTGGCAATATATACCCTTCACAAAGGCCGAGGAAAAAAACACCCACCGCAATACAACCTCCTGAATTGAAACATATTCCAACACTGTTACCAATTTTTGTTGAGATGGTATGCCATTGTCGTTTTTGCTCCCTTCAGAATGTTGATGCTGACCTTGACAGATGCGTCCGCTGCTTGGTCCGCAGCGGTAGATTGTGGTCATTCCTGACTTGATATTGGACAGACACCCTTTACTTGCTGATACTTATATCTAATACATTATGGTGTAGGATAGAAATCCTTGTCTTGATTGAACGCGGTTATGACTGGGCAAATCACTGCAGAATCCTTCGAGGGACATTCTTGCTCAAGGTAATTACACAACCTCCCGAAGATGAACATATATAACGTGTGCATTGCGACTGGGTTTCTTACAGATCCCCAAACTCTGCATCAAAGGTTTGTTGCGTGACCGTTCCCTTCCGTACTTTCTTGACCAATCGCTCTTCCTTTGCAAGTTCATCCCAATCGTCCTCAGCATTGCGGCTATCCTCGGGCGATTTGGCGGATATCGTCGCACCATGTATAACAGTCGTCCGAGATTTTAGCCATTGACGTTTTCTATCCTTCTTCAACTTTCGCTTTTCCTTTTGTTCTCTGTTTGCTGTTTGCTGGCTCCATGGTGCATTTCGCTTACGCTTCACGGCACGGGCTTCGATGGTTTCTTTCTCGGCTTTTGGCTTGTGCTCAGACTCTCGACGTTTAGCTTCTTGAGCCTTGTTGGCATATGCATAGGCGGCCCACTATGCCGCGGGTCAGAATTGGTCAAATGTCACCTGACAAAAAAGGCTTACATCTAAAGAGGCGTCTTCCCAGCCCGTCATGTCCAAGCCCTTGAGCTCGGGCATGCGAGGGAGACGAAGAAGCCCAAAGCTTTTAGCTATACCGACAAGGTCAAGGTCTTTTATTCGAAAGATGTACGACGCTTCGTGCTTTGAATATGCTCGCACAAAAGACACAAAGCTTTTTATTGCCTATGACATATCCATGAACCTCACGGAACACAGTTGACAGTCAGAGCAAGTTTACCTTGTCGTTCAGAGCACGATCTGTCAGAACAGTCTCGCGTATTCGAGACAAATACGATGTGACAGAAGGACCATCTGGCCCAGACTCGTTCGAACGCTGCTCGGCAGGGATGCCACCGACCTGGATGACAGGGTGTTTTCGTATTGGAATCTTGCGCACCGAGAGGAAATCTTGTCGCGCATAGTCGTCAGCCCCGCCATTGACACCCAGTCTCTCGATGGTCCAACGCACCAATATATTCTATTTCTCTGCCAACGAGAAATACGTACGCTCGCCCACTCCTGCCTGCACGAGCTGTTCGCCCACAACGATGCGAGAATGCTTTGGGGTCGATGGGGGGATCAAACTGGATGACAACATCAACATGCGGTAGATCTAGCCCCCTTGCAGCAACGTCTGTTGCCAGTAGTATCGACGGCGAATTCGGTGATGCAAGAGATGACGAAAAAGATGAAAGAGCACGTGTGCGCGCAGTAGGAAGCAAATGGCCATGTAAGGAGAAGAGGTTTGAATTGGGGAGAAGAAACTTTGGGAGAACCTGAGGAGTATCAGACGCCAGTGCTCAATTAGGAAGGAGGCGCCTGGAAGCTTACTCTGTAAAAGTAGTCCACACATGCACAGGTTGCAAAGTAGACGATGAAATGGGATGCCTTGTGCGACAAAACTTCGTGTTCAATGACTCGCACAAGTTGCACCAGCTTTTCACAGGTATGACAATTGATATAAAAGTTCTGGAGTCTATCAAAGGCCGGCAAACTTTCAACAGCGAAAGCGCGAAGCACAGAACAATCAACGCACCCTGCTGGTATCCGCCTCTCCTCGATGACTTCACCTTTCCCTGACTTTCCATCCAACGTCCGCTTCATGGATTTTTTGGATTGCACTTTGACGACTACACGAGCGGGATTGCGCAATCCAACACGTACGAGCTCCGACAAGGCATCGGCGTCAGTCATGGTTGCGCTGAAAAGACCGGTTCGCCTTTGCTTCGGCAAGTGTGTTATAATACGAGTCAAGGCATTCTGGAAGCCCAAATCAAGGAGCCTTCAAAATGAGGAAGTGTGAATGAAATAAGTTGAACAAGTCATGCATAAATCTTACCTATCTGCTTCGTCAAGAACAAGTACTTCAAGCTCCTTCGCACTCACGACCGATTTCCCCCTCCCTAATAGAAATTCCTCAACCCGTCCAGGGGTGCCTATTACTATATCGGCGCAGGTATCCAGAAGTCGTTGGACATCTTGAGTCGGAGATGATTCGCTAGAGGAGACGAGAAGGAGAGGTGATGGATATGTTGGTATCGGTGTGTGTGCATCCGCGGACCCGTCTGGACGGGGCAGAGTCGGCTGTAGAGAGATGAATAAAGAGAACACTGAATGTATCTGAGTCGCTAGCTCTCTATATGAACAGTCAGACCGTCTTTCATAAACGGGTAATGCTCGTCACCTTGTCGGGGTTACAACCAGTGCACCGATCTCATTCGACCTAAACGTAGATCTTCTCCTGACTAGCCGCTCCAGTATAGGGACAACAAATGCGAGAGTCTTCCCCGAACCTGTGACAGCTTCTACGACAACGTCCTTGTGTTGCATGAAAAGGGGTATCGTAGCTGCTTGCACTGGAGTCATATGGGAGTAGCCCATCGACTGAATCACATCAAAACTAGAGAAAAAAAAAATCAGGGATGCCACGATCAAAAGGTACGATGCTGACATCCATGGAGTAAGCGAGGTCGGAAGGGAAGACCACAGTCCTGCAAACGTAGTTGACTCTGACATGAACGACGACAAAAAAAAAACAATAAGCCAACTTTTGAAAGTTGGTTATCTCAGATCAAGCTGAGTTTTGAAAAATTGGTAATGCGACATTCGAGCGAGGGCAGCCCACGGAACGCCCTAGTAAAAGGCGAGGGCGTTGTCTGTTTGTGCTGCCCTCTGTCGCCAATAATTATAGTAATTAATGCATGGACAGGAACTTGCTTTTGTATTTGCCTGGTTACACTGGGTAGACAGTATTTCCTTATTTGTATGAAATAATTGAAGCACCTTCGTCCCAAAGTCCTTCCTCCGAGTCATGGCCGACGACGAGTTTGCTGCTACGGTGCGTTCAGCTGTCCGCGATGCATTCATCTCTGGAAAGGTATCGACACCAATCAGCTCGATGCAACTTCTTCTTTCCTTGATTGCTTCCAAATCCACATTATCCACGGCGCACCTCCTACGTTTGACAGATCTACACCGCCTTGAGAACGTACTGCAGAGTCTCTCCAGTCGTTGGGAGCATGGAAACTTGGCATTATCTCGCGAGAGCGGTATCCTGACTATTACTGACGTTCACCTTGGGAATGCCTCGACAGACATGTTGAACCCCCGCAAGCGCAAGCGACCACCTGTCGACGAGGAAGCAGATTCCGCCGCCGGGGATGATCCAGACGAGCGTTCTTCCAGGAGTGTCAGTCATTCACCGCCTCCTTCCGCAAGCCCTCTCGCAAACCTAGGAAAAGACTTGAGGGAAGTCTATGCCATTCTCCAGAAAGCTACCGCCAAGGGACGTCTTATGGCTGAACGGGTATGTGATGGAATTACAGCGATGCGGGCCTATGAAAAGAAATTCGTATCAACAGTTCTGCGCACCCTACGGCAACTTTAGTCCAGTTTGCTCCTACATCACGAAAGAAGATTGTGCCAGAGTCCGTCGAGAAAGCTTGGGTTCGGCTTCTTCTCACCCCACCACTCCTATCTGTGATCGTGTACACTTCAAGCCCCTCATTCGGCCGCATACCGATCCATCCCTCGGTCATTGTTCCTATCTCAATACTTGTTACTCAGAGCCCACATATGCACAATCACCGTCGATTCCTCCATTCCCTTCCGGCAACGCCACACGGGTTTCCCTGCCTTCGGGACTCGGTGCGGGAGGCAGGGGAAAAGAAAAGGCACCGTGTCGATACCTACACTTCGAAGTCGATTGGGACGAAAAAGATGTCCAGGCAATGGGTAGGAAGGAGGCGCAGAAAATACGCAATCCGTTCAAGCTGGATATCGGAATGGGACCCGATGGTAAAGCCATGCAAACGGTATGCTCATGCTTTCATTGGGATTGTACGCTATTCGTCACCGTGCATCCCGATAGTTGCCTCCCCAATGGATTAACTGCGACCTCCGACGGTTTGACTATTCAGTACTCGGAAAGTTCCATGTCATTATGGCGGATCCGCCATGGGATATCCATATGAGTGTAAGCCATCCATGCAAAGCTTGTGTGATTAACGCAGTGACGTAGGAATCTGACGAAGCTCCCATATGGGACAATGACCGACGATGAGATGCGAGCTATGCCCATCCCTGCTCTTCAAGATGAGGGTCTCTTGTTTTTGTGGGTCACCGGACGCGCCATGGAAGTGGGCCGAGAATGCCTCCGTGTCTGGGGCTACACACGCGTAGACGAAGTTGTCTGGGTTAAGACCAATCAGGTAACTGCTCCGAGTCTACAATTCATGTCACATTCAGACACTGGACAATGCAGTTACAACGTGTTATTCGCACGGGTCGGACCGGTCACTGGCTGAATCACACCAAAGAACACATGCTCGTTGGTGTCAAAACCCATGTTGACGAAGCTGGCAACTTAAAGTTTCCCAGCTGGGTCAATAGGGGTCTTGATACGGATGTGATCGTGAGCGAGGTGCGCGAGACGAGTCGCAAACCAGATGAAGTATACGGTCTCATTGAACGGATGTGTCCTGGAGGACGCAAGGTTGAAATTTTTGGGAGGAAACACAACACTAGACCTGGGTAAGTGTTTCAGCTATTGAACTGGGTGTTTCTTATGCTGATTTTTTAAAGGTGGCTTACTCTGGGAAATCAGCTTGGGCCAGATCAGATTTATGAGGAAGACCTGGCTGCAAGGATCAGAGCTCGTTACCCAGAACGCCTCCTGGGTACGGCAGGGGGGTAGACGAGGAAATATACTTGTCGACCTTTTCCGGGGTAGTCATGTATATCGTGCCTGTATACGTTGTAATCGAATTACTCGTCGTTCTCGTCGATCGAGGTACGCACAGAATGACAAAAATCTGCCAGCTTACGATGAAGGAATATCGAAGACCGCACACATGATGTGATACGAACGCGGATACATCGACTCTGTATTTGCAATATCTCCTGTGCAACCCGAGAGTTCGTCGCTCTTGATTTCCTGGACCGTTGACTCGGAGATCGTCAACGTTAACCTGGTGAGCAGAGAGCGACTTTAGCGAACCTGCAGAGTTGTTGAATACTGCAGCAGCTAGGTAAACCGTCTCGCAATGATGTAGCCTGCTAGCTCATAAACCGGTTTGCAAAATTACCTTCGTGTTCGCTTCACCTGTCCGCGGTCTGCAGGGTACACCGTGCCAATAGCATGGGAGTCGGGCTGACTTCAAACACAAACGCATCGGAATATGTATAATTAGACAGAACTTGGTTTCCATACAATTCTATTATCAGTGGGCTATTAATTTAATGAGTCGACTCTAGATTGTCCTATGTGAGTGCATTGTAATTTCTAAATCAAAGCTGTCATTGCTGTTGGTCAGCAAGATCAAGTTCTTCAACCAACAAATCGTTCGTGGCAGTCGGATTGTCGAGGTATACTGACATGACAAGATACGTGGAATCAAACCCCGAATGACAAGGATGTTGATAGCTTACCATGGTGCCCAGCGTTAGGGACAACAAACATGCGCCCATTTTGGTTACCTGCTTGGCGGAGATTCTGTAGAGCCTGGAGGCCACCCACTGGATCCATCCAGTCGTGTTCACCATCTATGAATGTGTGAGCTTGTAACGACCAATCCAGAGAAATCGTACACTCACAAACAAAGGTAATGGGTATCTTCAATGCGGGTACACGGTCAACCAAGGGCAGGCGTGCGTGAGCATATGGTGCAAGAATGTGAGCTGGAGTCCGTGAGATGGAAAAATAGATGGAGCTAGGTGAAGCTTACATATGCAATACTCCCCCGAACCTTTGGCGAGAGTTATGTTCAGGATGTAATCGTGCATGTCACGAGTTTCGTCTTCAGTCAAACCAGTGAAGCGACGACTTGAATACTTTGGATCATGAGTCAGAGATGGTCAAATGAAGAGAACATACAAACCTTGCCCACCAACAGGGGTCCCCAGAACAATGACGAACGTACAATTTGAAAAGGACTCCACCCTTCCTCCCACAGATATGTGAAAAGTCTCTGGGACCGACTTTCCTGCCTCTTGATTACTCTTTGTTGGTTACGAATATGACGGATTTCAGAAGCAGAAGCAGGTTCCGCTGGGGAACTGGCCGTATTACCAGAGTCACCGGTGTCGGTCAACTCTCTCGAAGGCATCGTTAGGTTGTCAGGATTATGTGGCACACCAGCGGGGGAGAGTAGGATGAGTTTATGAACTCGCGTGGGGTAGCGGAGTGCATAAACAACACTGAAATATGCACCGAGCGAGTGTCCAATCAGGGTCATTTTCTCTACGCCCATCTTGTTACGCCATTCTTCGAGAGAATCTACGAAGAAGGACTCGGCTTCTCGGACACGACCAGGAATATCGTCTCGTTTGGCTTTGATTCGGAACGGAACACGTGCGGAACGACCCATACCAAGCCAGTCCAAGGCATAGACGTCAGTACCGCGATCACCGGCCCAAGAAGCTAGTGTGGGGAAGTTCCGGAAGAAAAACCCAAGACCAGCGCCATAGCCATGCAGGACAACAGCAGGTGGAGGGGCTGTTGGGGATGGATTCGTAGCTTTGATTGAGAGCACATTGAGATGATGTTTGGGAGACGCTAACTCTATTCGTTCGCTACGGGCAATCACCGTAGCGTCGACAACTGGGGAAGACATTCTTTCTGTTGAGAAGAAAGGCAACCGCCTAAATGGAAAACAAATGGTTGGACAAAGGGAAGTATGCCCGCCAGGACAATCTGCGCACCTCAAAAGCCTCTCTTCTGCTGCGGCACCTTGTTTCTCTCCAGCGCTCCACCTAGACGACGTTTCCACGTTATATTGAAGAGATCATCGATACGGAAACAAAACGAACCAGCTTCTTAGGCTCGCAGAGAAGGTGACAGGTATATCACGAGCAGGGGTAGGCAAGTGTAGGGATGAGGTTGAAGCAGCCATAAATGTGCGGTGCGAGTTGGGGAGGATGAAAAGAGTTCGAATTCAAGTGCTGGAATATCAACGACTCGACGGCGTCGGCACAGTACGTGGGCAGTTGCCGACCACACCTTGGGCAATGCCATTGCTAACACAGCATGACTAACTTTACTAATTAACCCCTGTGACGGACTGAGAATTACCACGATATGCTGTCCAGGTGACTGGCAACACACGGCCTTGTCATCAAGCATCAAGATCATGAGTATTTGGGTCGGCGGGTTCCTATCATCGCCCCCAAAAGTCGCATGATCAGAGCCACCATAGTTGTAGTTTGGTAAAGGAATCACCACGCGAGATGGAATTTGCTCTCTTGCACTTCCCCTCCAGCGCGTACGTCATGTCGGATAGTCTGGACAGTGATGCTAATGAGTAGTATACATAAGTATGCTTTGCGGCACAGCAACTTTGAGTTCAGCCCCATCTTGATCGGCTGTGGATGATGCATGATGATGTCTCGGACATATGGTGTAGGAAAACCACGTGATCTGACAATTAGCCAATCAGAATCTCTCTAATTCAGCCCTAATAAACGCCTTGTCACGAAAGGTTTCGTCCATCAATCATCTCTCTCCCCCTCCGTGATATCATTATCATTGCGTAGAACGCAAGTCTCCAAGTCACTTCTACCTAGTCTCTATATAACTATAACCCTACATCTCGTTCACCGCCATGGACAGGCTTATGACCCTCTCGCGTTTCAAGAAAACTTGCCCCTTCCTCGGCAGGACGCAGACGCAGACACTCCGTTCCCTCTCTACTCTCACATCCTCCCGCTTCCCTGCCCTTTCCCAGCTCACCGAGTCGGCCACTAAATGTCCGATCATGGGGCCTGCCTTGCAGATGCGCTCCACACAAATGGTTGCTGGATATGCCAGTGTCGCCGCTCAGGCAGACGTACAGAAAATCCATCACAGCAAGGGAATATTCCCCGGTTCCGAGATCACAGATGCAGACATCGCAAAATGTCCTCACGCTTCCGCTGCTCGAGCAGCTGCCCGCATGGCCGAAGACCTCGCAGCAGCTGCGAAGGCGAACGCCGCCTCAGCCCGCAAAGCCACTCCCACAGCTGCTGAGATGAAGACAGATGGCTGTCCCTATCATGCAGCTGTCCCTCCGGAACCATCCGTCGGCGTGCAACATCTCAACCAAGCCGCGTTCGACTATGATCAACTCTTCGCCGAAGAGCTCGACAAGAAGCACAAGGACCAGTCTTACCGCTACTTCAATAACATAAACAGGCTTGCACACAAATTTCCGCTTGCCCACACTGATAATGTCAAGGATGAAGTTGAAGTTTGGTGCGCAAACGATTATCTTGGCATGGGAAACAACCCTATCGTCCTCGAAACAATGCAGTATGTAGAAATTACCATGTCCAACCTAATTCTTATCAATTCTTGCTAGCCGAACTCTGGACAAGTACGGCGCTGGCGCCGGGGGGACGCGAAACATTGCTGGAAATAGCGCTATGCACCTTGCCCTAGAAAAAGAGCTGGCGTCACTGCACAGGAAACCAGCCGCCCTTGTCTTTTCCTCTTGCTATGTTGCAAATGATGCTACCCTTTCCACCCTTGGAGCGAAGCTACCCGGATTAGTCTACTTCTCCGACGCATCTAATCATGCCTCCATGATTCAAGGCATTCGTCACTCCGGTGCGAAGAAGGTCATCTTCAAGCACAACGACTTGGAGGACTTAGAACACAAACTCAAAATGTGGCCTCATGAAACTCCAAAAGTCATTGCGTTTGAAAGCGTCTATTCCATGTGTGGCAGCGTCGGGCCCATTAGTGAAATCTGTCATTTGGCGAAGAAGTATGGCGCTTTGACATTCTTAGACGAAGTCCATGCTGTGGGGTTGTATGGCCCTCGTGGTGCGGGAGTCGCTGAACATCTGGATTTTGAGGCGCACCAAAGGGCAGGTCAAAGCCCGGAGGCGATCAAGGGTAGTGTCATGGACCGTGTTGATATCATTACTGGTAAGCTGAACATTAAGTTTGCTCTTCGGGTCTTCTGATCCCCATCCCTAGGAACTTTGGGAAAAGCTTATGGTTCTGTCGGGGGATACGTCGTCGGCTCGCGGGTTTTCATCGATATGATTCGTTCTTACGCCCCAGGATTCATTTTCACCACCTCTCTTCCGCCAGCCAGCGTTGCCGGGTCTCGGGCATCAATCATGTACCAGAAACATCATATTGGCGACCGTGCTTTGAAACAACTTAATGTTCGTAAACTCAAGGAACGCCTCGCCGAATCGGATATCCCAGTCATTCCCGGTCCATCTCACATCGTCCCAGTTCTCGTGGGAGATGCGGGACTTGCTAAACTGGCCAGCGATAAATTATTACATGACCATGGCATTTATGTTCAAGCTATCAACCATCCAACTGTCGCTGTCGGGGAGGAACGCCTAAGGATCACTGTCACCCCTCGCCACACTGCGGAGCAAATTGATGGTCTTATTCGCGCCGTTGACACCGTTTTTACGGAGTTGAACATCAACCGCACAAGTGACTGGGGCAAGATTGGTGGACGTGCTGGTGTTGGCATTGGCAAGGAGGCTGTCAAACCCATCTGGACTGAGAACCAGATCAATACCGCTGGTGTTCCACAGACCTTGCGGAATGGTCAGCCGACCGTGATCGACGTCGCGGCAGTCAACGCCGTCCGGAAGAACTTTGAAACTTTGTTGGGACCGGCGGATGGTGTGCGCAACGTGAAGGATGACATTTTTATGGGAGCGGTCAAATTGGCAGCAGGTTCTTTTGCGAAACATCCCCGGGTCCGGGTAACTGTTGGCAACCCGATGAATGTGACAGCAGCCATCCAGGTCCCTGTTTCTGCCTGACTCAATATTTACTTTATTCCCGTTTACACAGACATGTATTGTATTGTCCTAGAGTTCTCGATACCAAACCTTCATGGGGGTTCAGTGGAGCTAGTAGCCCTTGCGAAGCACATGGAAGGCGTTTGTGACGCGATTGATTTTGATTTTTGAATCGAGACCACCTTGCTTGTCGAATGGCTGATCAGACACTATTTATTTTGCTAGATGTGCTCATGATCACTAAGTACTTGAACAGGTTGCGTCGCCAAGGCCATTCATCTCTCGGTTAGACATTCCTTCTTATCGTCTTGACATTTTCCCGGACATTAGCTATCATGCTGTAAATACAAAACGTGGAAGGTCTGAGTGGATTACTACCAGGATGGGATTCAAAGATGACTCGGAGAAGCGCTGGCCTCAAGTGGACTTCTCTCACGCTCGGGTGGGTTAAACACCATCTGATCCAGTGTCTTATTTTCTCCTTCATGGGTCTCACGTTCTCTTCGTTGCTCAACTCGTTCGCATCACTGGTACGATGGAGCAAGGACAAGGATGTCCGTATATTAATGCTTGGTCTGGATTCAGCGGGGAAGGTACGCTGAATTGGCATTGAATGACAACCTCCTATGTCTTACGTGTACATGTAGACTACGATACTGTACCGGTTGCAGGTATGAGTCCTTGGGGTTTAAGCTGACTTGGTAATCTTATGGGCACGAGCAAGATTGGTGAAGTGGTTTCGACAATACCTAGTGAGTACTGGTCGTCGTGGCGAGGCTCTAACTGATGCATTCTGGCCCAAAGCAATCGGTTTTAATGTCGAAACTGTGGAGGTGCGTCAAGCGTCGGCATTTAGCTGCTCCGTTCTGACGTTCATTAGTTTAAAAATATCAAGTTTCAAGTGTGGGATCTTGGAGGACAGTCAAGCATCCGGTGCGACCGCATTCTGCACCCGTGTATGGTAGCGAATTGATCAGATCTAGGCCATATTGGAGATGTTACTTTCCCAACACTTCTGCAATCATCTATGTGATAGATTCGTCCGACCACTCTCGCCTCGGAACCTCACGAAGCGAGTTGTTGACTATGCTCTCGGAAGACGAACTGAGTGGTGTACCCCTCCTCGTATTCTGCAACAAGCAAGACGTAGATGGCGCGCTGAAGCCGGAAGAGATCAGCGATCAATTAGGACTTGCGGGTGCGGAGACCGCGAGACAGTGGAGTGTGCGCGGCAGCTGCGCCACGAAAGGCGAAGGCTTAGAGGAAGGTCTCGATTGGTGAGTGAACTAGTGAACTTTGTCCTTAACGTCACCTTACTTATTCTTCAATGATGGTCAGGCTGGTGAACGCGATCCAAAATAAATGAATAGGATCGGTTTCTCGGATTTTCCATACTTGATCTCGAGCGGACACTGCTATACCCGCTGTGTAGCTAAGCGCATATCTTAATTACTTCATAATTCGACTCAGGTGGTGCGTTGCATATCAGAGATTGCAAGGCTGCGTGTCGTTTGGCGCTTGAGATCATATCATTCTCCCGCAAGCCAAAAGCACCAGCCTGTGCTTCCTGTTGTCAGGCTCAGATTGCGTATAGTTTCGTCGCGGTTACTATCAAGTACCCGTTCAAACTTATGTGATCGAGAAAATCAATCATTCGCTCGATTTCCATACTTAGCCACGAGCCCATTCCTACAGACCGAGTGCTTCATCCACGGTAAGCCATCGATGACCAGGCCAGAGGTCGTTGTCGAGCTTATAATCATTCTTGCTTGTCTTGAAGTCGTAGGTCACGGTACCTGCTCCCGCTTCTACCTTCGTCTGCCAATACTCTCTGAGTCGAGGACTGTCGATGTCGTCTGGGAATTAGGAAGCATGGGCAATCTTGACCAAGTCACCATAGTGCTCGGCAATTTGCAGGTAGTTGTAACGCTGACTTTCAATACGAAGCGTACGATTGTTCAACTCTTGCACAGGAACATGCGTGAGCACGTATGCTAAATAACCTGCAGAATGCCAATTTGTTTTGATCTTCATATGCAAGGGAAATAATCACCTACTATGTCAGCAAGCGAAGTCCACGATACGGGTTTTTTGCCTTCTCCAATCAGGGTCACTTCTTTGTTCCAATCGATCCCCAAGAAAAAGGGGATGAAGGCCATGAGAAACCCCGCCTGATATACTGAGATGCTTTTTCGGAATACGAGGAAAAATATGAACGTACGTAAAGTCGCATGTATGGTATCCCAGCCGTCTTGAGTTGATCTATTAGAATGTACTCAATTTACGAGTGGTTCACAAATCAAGATCACGTACCAATGAACTCGCTCTTCCGGCCCAAGATACCGTCTTGCCCTTCCGTTGGGGTTCCATATTCAGACGGAACATACAACTTGACACCTGCATTCTTCGCGGCCTCAAGAGTACGTGCTTGCACATCAAGGTAATCGTGATTGATTGCCGAAACGACCACCTCGTAGTTGTGTGATCGAAATTGAGTAAGAGCTGGGGTGTCCGTGAAGTCGACGGCCACATGGGAAGCACCAGAGGGGAACTTCTTGTGCTTAGAAGAGGGGCGGGTGAATACAACGACCATGGCCCCGTTCTCTACCAGCGACTAGGCAATTCAGGTGAGAGTGAAATACTAACTAGTGTCTCCTAATCACGGACCTAAGCTAAAGGCGAACCGAGTGTTCCGGCTCCGAGCACAACAAAAGACTTGAATGTGTTCCCTGACATCGCAAGCAAAAAAAGATATGGGTCTACATTGTGGGGAGGGGCTGCGTCATGGATGACAAATTGACTGGTATATGACTCATCAATGATTCAGTTCGTTAGCTCCCTCCTCCATCAGAATAACCTCTTAGTATGACTCCCGTGACCAGCTCCAGTTCCATCTCTCTGCATCAGGATCTGACAAACACTTTTGGTAGACATCATGGTCTGATCTCCAAACCCGAACAGTACCGTCATCCGCACAGGTGGCTAACGTTTCATCCGCCCAATCTACCGCGCCGATCTCTCCTGTTTGTCCGCGAAGTTCTACGGCAGCAGCCAACGGTTCCCTGACATAAGGTGATGTGGAGAGGCGCGCAGCGTTGCTAACATCGAATAGGAATGCGCTGCCGTTCTTTCCCGAACATCCACTGGCCAGCCACCGCCCACAAGGTGAGCTGGCAAGTCGAACATAGAATGAAGTTCTAAGATTCGGGTGCGTCTTTGCTTCCAATGGAATCAGGGAAGGAAACAAGTAGGTGTATAGGCAAGAATCAGCTCCGAGTGCAAAGAGGAGGCCAGATGTTGGTCCAGAACCGGCACATAGGCTCGAGATTCCACGCGGGCGGCACGAACCGTTCATTGTTGTCGCGTCATCGGGAGACGACAAACAAGGTGATTTCGCCTGTCGTTTGGGATTATCTGGTACTGGAAGACGGAAGTCCCACAAATTTAGGATGCTAATGACTTCAGCAACACACCGAATCGTATAAGTGTGATTACATACCCATCAAAGGATCCACTACTGATCAGAGATAGCTTTCCAGTACAGTGGATGCTTGTAACACTCCGTGGAAGCGGGGTTAGTTTTTTGCGTCCACTGATCGACTTCAGTTGACCATGCGCGTCATTTATGGTTATAACTGGATGCAGCACCGGAACGCCTCTGGACCCTGCACTGTTGCCTGCGACTCGTAGGT